>QOCX01000058.1:353223-391430 GCA_005959815.1 Sarcophaga bullata
TGTACTTTCGAATGTCCATCTGACTTAATTTATAATGCTTTACAAAAACAAAAGAGCAATTTTTCAGCTTGGTTTGAACAAATTTTGCGTATTTTTTCTTTTTGCACAATCTATTGTTAATGATAATTATAGATCTCGACTAATATTTTACTGTTGTGTTTATATCCTATCTGCAGCAAGCTAGTACATCAAACATCTGATTAGATGAATTTTACAAAGAGAAATGTTTTCATATTTTGTAATAGGAAATTTGTCAGATGTAAAATACATGCCATATACCATGTATTTACGGTTTACAATTTGTTTTGAAATATTTTGCCTTTTACTTTACTGTTAACATAAGGATCTTTTCTCTTAATAATTAAATAAAAATCTGGCTATAAATTCTCAATGTATTAAAATAATAATTGTTACATGTTACATGCTGTTTTATACAGCAAAATGGCTGCAAATAATTTTCTCTAATTCGAGTTTACTTGTTCATTCACGTCTTTCATTTAAAAGATGTTCGCTGCTGTTTAGCTTGTTAAACAGATGTTCTAAAAATTCTTAAAATTTAAACCAACAGTAGATTCCCACTAAAACTAAAGAGAAAAAAATATTCAAGAGAAGATATTTCAAGAAGGCGACATTGTTTTGCAGAGCAAAACTCAAACAACTAAAACACACGAGTCAACCTAACAAAAGATTCTTGAAGAAAAATAGAACGAAACTGTGAATTTCATGGTTAATCTAATTAAACCAATAACAACAGCAAAAGTTGTAACAATATGGCAATAAAATGGCAATAAAAAAACAAACACAATCACAATACAATCACAAATCAAAGAAAGGTGTTTAGGAAAAAGTGAGAGCAAAGAAATTCAATCACTTTTGAATGAGAAGCGAGCGAGTGAGATCCTAATGAAAAGAAAGAAAAAAATTGTTCAACAAAAGCACCAAAGGAAGCCTAAAATAAAGAAAATAAAAAAAAATACTCTCTCATCATATTAAACTAAAATACAAATTAAATGAGGGGGTTACCCA
This sequence comes from Sarcophaga bullata, assembly GCA_005959815.1. Taxonomy (NCBI): domain Eukaryota; kingdom Metazoa; phylum Arthropoda; class Insecta; order Diptera; family Sarcophagidae; genus Sarcophaga; species Sarcophaga bullata. Next base: position 354,250 of record QOCX01000058.1, read on the forward strand.
TGGTGCTAAAGGCAACATGAATTAACCAAATTGCACATTAAATACTCACACACACACGTAGTGTATTTTTATTCCAGAAAAGAGCAACAGCAATAAAGAATAACAAACACATTTACGTTGTATGTATGTATGTATGTACCTATATAAACATACAATAATAATAATGAGAAAAGAAGGGAAAAAAAAAACTATTGAAAATCCAATGCATTTTTAAATGAGTAACGAGTTGTTGGTGCTGTTAGAGCTGCTGCTGCACACTCACCCGAATGGATGAAATATTGAATGAAAACGTAAAAAGAAAGCAAAAAAATAATTATAGGTGCACCTGTCCAGCAGTCACCATGACTACGAACAACGAGTTACTGTGTCAGTTATACAGCCAACTAAACCAAAAATAAAAAATAAAAAATAGTCAGTCATGCGGCCATTCATTCAACCAGCCATTCAGTCAGTCAACTAACGAAATTTACCAAACTAATGACTGAATGCGTATGACTGACTGAATAAGTGAGTGAATGAATTGAATTGAATTGAACTGAACACATGTGTGCATTTCAAAATTCTCTGACAACAGTTGTTCACTTTTTTTCTTTTTTTTTTTCTTTTCGAAATACATTTTTTTTTTTTTTTTTTGGTTGCTGTTTTTTTCTCTCTCCTTTTTTGAAGGCGGCGGTTAATGGTATAAGATTTCCCTTGATATTATTTACAAAACTGCTAAGAACTTAAAACACAGCAACAACAAATTAAATTAATATACAAGAACAAAAACAAAAACAAAAGCAAAAACAAAAACATTTAAAGCAACAAATGCTTTATAACAACAACAATAACACTCTGCAAACAATAAACACCACTTGGGTTTTATTTTGTGCATGCGTGTTTGTGTGTGTATGTATGTTTCTGTTAATGATAAATGTTCTTGTATGAACTGCCAGCTAGCTGCAGAATCATAAAAGGATGAAATCTTTAATTTCAAATTATTTTTTTTATTTCTTCAAAAACATGTAGAAATACTAAAAATAGACAGCTTGACCTATTATTTCAAGCTTATGTCTTGTACTTCTTGCCGCTATTTTGCTGCTCTGAATTTTATCGTCTCCTACCATACCCTACTAAGGCCTTCGGATGACTAAATTTTCTGTTACCAAATCGGTCGCCGTGTTAGCCTCAATTCGTTGCTGAGCAATGCTGATACATACATTTCAGATCTTGATTTTGCCGTATAATAATTATTAAGACTCAGATCCATATTACAGGGCAATCTGTACGAGCTGATTTTATAGCTTAGCTTTTCATTTTTGTTCCCAAAGACTATCTAACCATGGCTAATATAATTCTACTTTTGACTTCAATAACTATTTTTTTGTTCGATTTTATTAAGCAAAAGAAGTTCTTGACTATCGTATCGTTATATGGTATCATCTTTTTCGATATATTTAAGGGTTCTTCATTCATTACCATCACAACTACATCAGGCGCTTCTTTCGCAATGCAAAACAAGACATTAAAACTGTAGCTGCTGTAGCTCACCAATCTTGGAAAGCAAGTATCTGACTCTGTTTAATTTATACTCTGTGATTCCACAATCAATTCTAAACTTCATATTAAAAAACTTCAAAGAGAGCTCTGTTCTGCATCATGTAACTGCAGGTATATTCTAAAATCAGCTGGCAATGAGCTCAGAATAGATGCCAAATCTTTTTATGAATTTGAAGAGATCAGTTTGCTGTAGAGTGTCATAATCAATAAAATCAATAAAGAAATGGTGAGCATTGATTTGGAATTTTGTGAAAATATAGTCAGTCGTAGAGCCACCATGCATGGCAAGAAGTTTTAATATTTCACATATGACGAATGCCTTCTGATCTTGTGGACCATAATTGTTAGATTTTTTTTCTGTCTCCATTCTTGTAAATCGAAGAAATTATGCAGATGTTTCATCGTATCTACATTTCAGATTTCATAGAAGACTTTATTCTTTTACAGCTCTGTATTATTTCAGAGGAATTGTATTTTACTTATTTCTCACTACAAGGATATTTGATGGTATTTCCTTATTTCTCATATACGAGTAGAAAAAAAATAAAATAAAATTGGAAAAAAATGTTCTTTAGTTCCGTACTCAAATATCCTGTGAGAATATTTTCATCATCAGGTGCACGTAGTTATTCTGTGTGAGTATCTCTGAGGTTGTATCTCTCTCTCCCTGTGTGAGTGCGTGTGTGTATGTGAGTGATTATGACATAAGTTATTTGCACCAGTAAACACAAACGAGAGGAGCTCCAATAAAATTATATCTCGATACGAATGGTTTTCTTCTTTACACATAGACTTTCTTCTTTGATTTCTTCTATTTTTTTTTTTTTTTTGTATTTTTTTCTTTCTTGATATTGACTTAGAGATACATGGATGCTTAAGGATCATCTCATGTACCTGCCACAAAATAAGTGCACCTTTTTTGTTCAGTTTCGTTTGCCTAATTTGTTTGTGCGGGCGTTAAATTTCATTGAGGAAAAAAAAATACACAGAAACTCAGAAATGAAAAGTGGTTGAATGCAGCAATAAGTAATGGGAACAAAAGCAAAAAATAAAATCTTGAAGATCAATTTATCTTGTATATGTAGTATTATGTTTTTCTTTTTTTTTTTAACAGACAATGTTTATATGTATGTAGACGTATTTGTATGGCACTCTAATAATATCACTTTTAGGGAAGTAAACTAACCGGATGTGATTTTCTTATAATATTGTTTGATTGTTCTTTTCATTTCATTTCATTTCATTTTTTGTTTTGTTTTTGTTATAATTGTTGTTTTGTTGTTATTGTTTTTTAAAAAAAAAATCGTCCTTTGTCTATAAGAATATTTTTCTTCTCTTTATTGCATTGAATTTTTTCCCTGTTTTTTTTTTGTATTCATTCTTAAATGTTTGATAGTAGCAGCAGCCGTTTACTATGTATGACCTGGCCAATCGTTGTGTTTGACAAATTTTTATGAATGAATCCAAGGATTCTTTGAATGAATTTCAATTTTATGAATGAAAATCTAAATTTTTATGAATGAAATCAATTTTTCATTAAATTTCTTTTTAAGTATGACTGATGATTGTTGCAATAGACCTACATGTTAGCCAACTGAATGGATGATGTTTGATGATTCTAATATTTTTTATTTGTTTGTTTTCTTTTCTCAATTTTGAAAATAGTTATCTAATGTAATGGCTGACATTAAATATGTTAACACAACAACAGAGACATTTCTTATTAAGATGGCAAATATAATTTTGTTTCGTGTATTTTGAATTATTTTTGAATTTTATAATTAAAATTATAAAGACAACGTAATAATTATATCCACGATTTGTTATTAATCAGTCTCATAAAGATTACCCATCCTGGCTGTCTAATAAAGAAGTTATAAACTTTGTAAACTTTTTCTGTGACGCTCCAATAATTAAACTATTTATCTTGGAAATAATTTTTTATAATGAAGTTTAAATGAATATTTCCAGCATAAAATTACGATTAAATTACGACCTAACTTTTCACATCACTGGCGCGACCGACAGCTTATAGTCGAGACGGGCAGACAGATTTTTTAAGAAACTTTTCAATTCTATTTACTATTTACTGAGAGGAAGCTACGGAAGAAATATGGTTCATCCAGATGATATGGTTTGTCCTGACGATATGGTTCATCAAGACGTTATTCATTATATTTGCTAATGAATACCATCAGAGGTGTAAGAAAAGATTTTTTAGAAGAGCAATGAAAAACATTTTTTTTAGCTCCACACCCCATGACAGAACTTTTTGTCTACGCCTTGATTTGAAACTCTCGTATGATTGGGCAAAATCTTAAACTCGAGAGGAAAAGATCTTGATGAACAAAATTATTTCAGTTTTAAATCATTCAGAAAAAAACATTTTTCTTAGGAAAAACGAGAAATATTTCGATGAATGGTGATACTCACTATAAATTTGAATATTTCAGACATGCAATCGCAAATATTTTCAAGATTTTCCTAGAATGCCTTAATGGCACTTGGAAAAAAAATTTTTGAAAAAGTCAATTAAAAATCAACAACAAATTTGTGTACAAGCTAGTTAGTACAGTTCTCTAGTCAATAGTTTTCATAACTCCAAAAGCTTTATGCAACACTGCATAAAGTCCCTGTAATGTTAAGGGTGATAAAGTTCCCAGAAAACAAATTTATTATTTTCAGTGAGAAAATTTCGGTACTATGGACCATTTATCTCTCTGTGGCCATAATATCACGCAAGCACAAGAATTTTTTTTTTGGTGTTTTTCACATTAATTTACTTAAATATCCTGTCAACTTTAACCTTTAAATAAACTAAATGCAATCTATAGATCATAATTAGTTGTATATAAACGAAGTTGGTATTGTCGGATAAAAATTTTTATGGGAAATTACTGCAACAACAAACAAACCCCTTTTTTTATAAACAATATTAACAATATCTCTCCCACATCCTAAATGCAGCAGTAATCACGAAAGGGCCACTTGAGAATATTGTTGCAACAATCAACCACTTTTGAAAAAAGGACTAGACTCTTAGGGAAACTACTTTCAAATGCAATGAGCCATAAACTACCGCCAAACTACTTGCATTGGTACTTTGAAAACGATACAAGCAAGTAACGCTTGCAACTGCAACTAGTTATAGTAGCCGCCGTGGTAGTAGTATATGACTAAAGTCCTGTTTAATTATAAAGATAATGAACATTTTGTTTTTGAATATTTCGCGTGGGAATATTAATGGGAAAGCAAAAAAAAAAAACAGTGTGTTATTAACTTTAAAATGAATTGTTTTGTATTCAATAATTGCTGTATGAAATTAATGATCTATGAAATCAACTTTAGTTCTTATGGAACTTTAATCAAATTTATTTTTAATTGGAAAAACTAAATTATCAAAAAAAAAATTTAATCGACTTCTCTGCCAAAGGACAAAACTGTTCTGGTCCTCTTTACTATTTGTTTTTTACTTTTCCATTAAAAATGAGTATTTTATTTGTACAAAAATAAAATACGCTCATTTCATACCGGTACACCAGGTATATACAGTTACAGATATTAAGATGTGCTACTGATAGCAACATTGTTTTCTATTAAACCATGTTACACCGGAATTCTTGGAATTTTTTCAATAACAATGTTTAGGCCTTCACGATAAGGTTATAAATTTAACAGCATTTTATCGTATGATAATCCAATTGACAATGAAATCGTAGCAGAATACCACATGTATTGGAAATATTTTTATATTTTTTATTTTTCTGCAATTGCTGATAAATTTAAACTGCATTTATTATATTTTCTTAGAATTACAAAGTAAAAAAAAAACCCAAGGGACTTTTTTCCCCATTGAGTTTATGATTGTGAAACTGAAAAAGTGTAAGGAAAACACAATAAATTTTTAAAATAAATATTCTACTCGAAAATACTTTTTAGGGCTGTCAGGCTTTTATAATGTATAGAATTAGAATATTGGTTAAAATCACTCAAAAGCTCCCTAACTTCTTAATTAAAACAATTTTAGGAATTCAAAAAATTTACTCTTTTTTCTCATTCCCTTCGATGTATGGATACGTAACAGACCTATGTCTAGTCTATTCTAAAAAAAAATCCAAAGTTGTCCTTAGAAAACTTTTTATTTATTGTGAGAAATATTTATTTCTTCACACACTCTCTACAACAACATCTCTTTTAAAACAATCCTCTTAAAAAAAACAGTTTAACAAACATCGAAATTTTCCTAATGGCAACATGGCATTTTTTTTTAGAATGGACTGGACATACATTTCTTTATCGACACATATTTTGAAATTTACATACATTGGTCATTAGAACCCTTCAGTCAGGATTACAACATAGCTTCTCACACCACTTATGTCGTGTGTGTTAATTATATACATGAGTGGTGGAGCTTACAGTTTAAAGCCGACGCCTTACAACAGATTTTTTTGAGAAACTTTTCAAGGCAATTTTATTTACACTCAGAGTTCTTGCCAGAAGACTGATAAGAGAAAATAACCGAATAACAGCTGGACTTCCTAAGCAATATGTTAATATGACTCTATTAATAAAACTTGTATCGCCTATGTGGTCTTAAGGAAGATTTTTTCTTTTTTTGTGTTGATGACTAAACATTTTTCAATAAAATTACTGAAATTGATGTAATATTGTCTTAGAGCTACACTCACATAAACTATGAACATTTTTTAAAGAACAATGTGGTATAATATTTGGTTTTAATGAACTATTTAGAAAGTCCGACAATACATATTTAATATTTTAAAAATAATATCTGAAAACATTGTCTAAAATTTACTTGCAAACATGTGTAAATATTTAATTACATGTGTTCTCTTTAAAAGATACTCCGTGTTTTTCCTATATGTGGCAAAGGTTTTTAAAACATGTGTAACAACAAAAAGAAGAAAGAAAAAAACAACGCATTATTATTTTAAATAAAAGAAACATTTCTTTTTCTTTCCTTTTTTCTTTCCAAATTCCATACAAAATCTAATCAGTTTTGCACAATTTTACTTAAGGTTTTTACTTTAATTTACTTATGGAAACAAAAATTCTCTTCTTTGTCAGAAGATTCGTTTGTTTTTATAAACAAAATTTAAATTCCTTTAAACTAAAAAAGAAAAACAAAAATAATGTTTCAATAAGAAACACTCAGCTCCCTTAAAACAAAGCATCATACACACGTAAACAATCTTAAACAATCTTAAACATTAAGATTACTACACAATGAAAAATATTTGTGTATTTGTAACCACTAAATAAAATAATACATACATACACACATACAGATGTATATTGTGCACAGAATATAAGAAGAAAAAAATAAGAAAGTAAGCGTTTTAAATAAATAAATTGTCTTTGATTTGTTATTGTTTTATATTCTTTACGTTCATGCATTTAAATTCCTTTCATTCAAATAAGAGTACATAACTTAAAGAGAGCGAGAGATTGAGCGAGAGAGATAGAGAGAGTGTATGTTTGCTAATAAATATTTTTGCAAACTATAAACAAAAATAAAACTCGAGCAATCTAGAATAAATATTTTGGCTTCACTTAACACAAATGGCTGTGTGTGTGTGTGTGTGTGTCTTAAAGGAATTCTAAAAACCAACAACAACAGCAATAATTAAAGCGACATTTTGAGAGATTTTTAAGGGAAGTAGGAAGAGGAGGAGCACTACTACCATCACACGACACACTTTAATAAACTAAATTCATGGCTAAACATGATGTTGTTTTGATATAAAATTGATCAACTCTCATTTACTTATACACACATACATACATACATACATCCATATGTATGTACTCCTCATATATATTCTTATAGAGAATCTAAAGCGGAAATGTAACCAGATATCCTTTAATGCAAAACAAAAGCAAACATATGTGAGCTGTCTATACATACATACATATTCGCGTACAAAAACAAAACAAATTTATATTATCTAGTGAGCATGATAGCGTACAGGGATGGTATCAATTATTTGTATTTAATGTGATGATGATGTTATTTCAATGGTTTTGTTTTAATAAAAGCAATTTAATTTGAAAATGCATTATTTGATATTTTACTCAGGTGTTATTAATACAGAAAAAAAACAAGAAGTCTATTGATCAGTTGCATATGAAAATGAATTTAAATAGAGGAAGTTATAAACCCTGTAAACAATACAATTTGAAGGAATCAATACAGATCGGTTTTCAAGGAAAAAAAACCTATGAAATTATAATCAATGAAACTAGATTTCATAATACTTTATAATAAAGTTCTATTGCAAAATATTCAAGGGCAGGACATTTGTTTACTCTCTAAATCCAAATTTGATAAAAAGTTTGATAAGCCATACAAGTCTGTATTATATTATGGATCTCCTTTGACCATTGCTAAGATCAAAGGCAGCAATATTTGATAAGTATGGCAGCATAATTAAATTGGTGGCATTATTATTTGACAAAACAATCAATCAAAATATGATAAAACTTGATTTATGTATTACATCAACTTGAGCCCTTTTAATCCTACGGATTCTCTCAGACACTGCATAACTGGCCCTAGAATAATAGGATTGCCATTTGCCTGGGCTTAGAAGTAACGACATATATTTAAAAAAATAAAAAATATGTTGCGCTGTGGTATTGATTGTAACGCCTCAAGCTTCTTTATCCTATGGATTCTCTCAAACACCGCGTAACTGGCATTCTGTTCCAGGTCCCAGAATAACAGCATTGCCAATTGCCCGGCATAGAAGTAACATTATTTATTAAAAAGAAGTAATGTTGGGTTGTGGAATTTGGTTTAGTGGTAGAAAATTTTGATAATTTAGTTCTAATCTCTCCCAAAAGTTTGTGCTAACTGAACTTTCTTACAAACTTCGTTGTTGAAATTTTCCTCTTTAGTGGGTTCCAAAAACATTTTTATGTCTATAGACAAATGCATTTCAAGATCTCTTTATATTTGTCGACTCAAGAGTGGCACTGATATAAGCATGGGGACTCGTAAGCTCTTAATGATTCCATAGGTACTAAGTACATATGTAAAATACATTGTAAGTATATAAATGGTCATTACAACCCTTCAGTTAGCATTACGACCTAGCTTTTTAATTTTATGAATGAGTGGTGGAAGCTATAGTTTAAAGGCGACTCCGTAGGACAGATTCTTGAGAAACTTTTTCTTGACAATTTTATTTACTCTCAGAGTTTTTGCTAAAAATCTGCTAGGAAGCACTCGCCGAAGAAATATTTTGTCGTATTTTTGTTTTGTTGGCTATGTCTGAACTGGGGTTTGAGCTGTGGCCTCACGTCTAATAAGCCAACACACTACCTACTAGACTACGGCACCTACAGTTATATATAAGTATATACAATACTCATATTCTATCAAAATCGTATACATTTCTCATGTGATATATGGGCTGGAGACTAAATCTCCAGTTTAATGATGCTTCTATTATAAAGAATATTTTCCCCATGATAGACTTCTGCAATTAAACATAAAAAAATTTAATGCAATTGCCATCAAAATTCCAATTAATACTGCGACATAGTAGGGAGTATTCAATTATTCTTTTAGACTCAATTATGGCAAATATTCTGCCAAGGGGGCAATGATTTCTTTAATTGTTTATTTAGATTCTAGCTAAAGCAGGTGTCTGTTTGTTGCTTCCGCTGTTTATATTCTTCTTCAATTTCAAAAGTATACACAAATGAATTTCAATCCCCCTCATAGTTAAGGTCTACAATATAATTGTCTGCGTCTATCAATCAATAGTATTGTAGAACTCCTCCAATACATCGTAGTTAGTAGTTTAAGCTTAAAGTATTCTCCCTGTATTAAGAAAGAAAGTATTTTTAAAGAATATTTTACAGAACACGTGTCCTATTCTTTTATTTTCCCTTAAACAATTAGAATTTTTCAAAAAAAAAAAAAGAAAAAATACTCCAATCAATAGAAAATTTTCAAGATCAATACCAAAACCAAGAAGAGAGAAATAAAATTCTAAAGATATTGAGATGTCGCTCGTTAAAAACAAAGGTTTTTTAAAAAAAGAAAAAAAATTCTAAAACACTAGACGCTTGCGCAAAGATTTCTTTTGTTTCTGTTTTTTATTTTATTATTAAAAATCGAAGCAACAACAACAACAACAACAGCTACAGTAAATACGTATGTAAGTATAAAAAAAAAAATAAACTTCCGGTTAATCATTTATGAAACACGTAGTTCTCTGCTGCTCTGCTCTTTAAAAACACCAACTACAACTACAACAGCTACAACAGAAATGCATACGAGACAACAACTAAGAATTTTTTTTTATTAACAAAAAACACACTTGCAACGTACAGGGTGCACCCAACTAACGCATAACAAAATAATAGTTGCTCCACACAGAAAGTTGTACAATAAAGTTGAAAATTGGATTGAAAGATGTTTGATAAAGAAAATTATTGAATTTTCGAAATTTCTTGCAGCAACATAAATAAGAGGTTGAAACGAGGACCATAAATGTTCAAAATTCGTATTTGAAACATTCCTTTAAAGTGTTTTCTAAGGTTGAAAGTTTAAATGAATCGATACTCAATCATCATAATCGATTAGTTTGTGAGATGATTTCACCGTTGAAGAAAAATCGGATTCCGTAGAACCGTTTTCAAATTTAGAAAGAAAAAATGTTCACTTGGAGCTAAAGCCAGAGAATAGGGCGGAGGAGGCAACAATTCGTGGACTAATTCACTGATTTTTGTCAGGGAAACTTCAAATGTATGTACGCCTCTATTACCCTGACGAAAATAATACTTTTTCCTTGCCAAATTTGTGCTTTGTTTTCATAAATTCCCAATTAATTCACCCGATAAATTGGTTTCTAATTTGCCATTTTAAGGCAAACAATGCTGATATCGCACGAATCGTATGACCTTCTTAAGAAGCATTTTACTCACCGAAGAACCTCTCTGCTGTCTTGACTATGGCTTTGTATTTGGTAATGTTAAGGTGGAGATTATCTCGGATTTTTCATTTTCGATCTGCTAATATCACATCGTATACTTTTTTAATTCTCGCGAGTGTAGAGATCTTAACTTTCGTAAATACAACGGGATTCGGTAAAGCAATACCATTGAAATTAACATTGCAGAGTTGCCATGCGTAAAGTATAGCCCTCCGTTGAGTGATATTTCTTATTTAATAATAATCTTCTCATTTTAATCCAGAGGAAGCTTTAGATTTCTTTTTCAAATATTGCAACATGAACTATGAGTAGAAACTGACCAATTTAAGTTGCACACCACCCTGTTTATATGATAACAACAATAACAACAATAAGAAATATGTCAGGCAATAGAGCAAAATAAACATATTAAATAAACAATTGTTTGTTTAAAAATAGTCGAAAAGAAAAAAAAAACACCAAAATACAGTCAGTATTGCAAAGTATGCGATAGTCGTCTGTGCGTCCGTCCTGCTTGTCTGTCTGACTGACTGACTTGTCTGCCAGTCAGTGTGTTATGTGTTAATGTAAATCGGATGTCAACTGTTTATAGAAAAAACAAAAAGAACACACAAAAAATACAAATACAAGCCTCGCGTATGCTATACAGAGATCTCTAGCGCTCTGGTCTAAAACTAAATAAGCTTTAGTAGTGGATAAATGAATGAATGAATGAATAGATGGATAGATGGGATGGACGGCTGAATGGATGATTGCATGAATGGATGAGTAGTACGGCTGACTGGCCTAATGCATCCCAAATAGTCTCAAATACTCATAAAAAAAAAAAACTATTGGACACTTGTTTTCCATTTTTTTTTTTTTTTGTTTTGCTTGCTGAATGTGTCTTCTATTCTATTGATGTGTGTCGTTTACCACGTTCGTTCAATCATTCACTTGTTTTGCTGTTGTTGTTGTTGTTGTTGTTTTTTACATTAAGTTACGCATGTTGCATACAAATCATATTTTAGCTTGAGTCCAAACTCATATGCCACTAAAAAAGGAAGATCGATACTTGTATCTACAAAACCAACCTGTACCTGTCTAAAGCAAAAAAAAAAAAAAATACAGCAGAACCTGTTACTTTTCAGGCGATTGAAAAAAGAAAAACAAAAACAAAAAGAATTATTATTTATTAATTGTTCTTATGGCTAATTTGTATTTTCACGTTTTGATTTTTTTTTCTTTCCATGTTTTTTGTTTACACGTAAGAAAGAGGAAAAGCTACAGTTACACGTAAAGTTTTTATTTTTTTTTCTTTTTTGCTTTTTACCAAAAACGGAAGGAAATCATAAAATACACATACACACACACTCGGAATCATATAAGCCGGCTTAACCAGTGTGAAAACTTAATAATTGTTATTAAATATTGTTACTAATCAGAGACAGAGAGAAAATAAAAATAAAAAAAAAATAAAAAAGGAGGAAATTACTATTATAAGTAGGTAACATAGATTTACCAGAATACAGTTAACTTGGCTTTATTTTTTTATTTTAGATTTTTAATACAATATCTACATGCAACATATTTACTAAGACACGATTCCTATTTTTATATTTTAGTTGTTTCGTATTTTTTTTTTTCTCTAGTCTGTGGTTAACAGAACCTGTTGAGCATTTTATATCAGCCTTAGAGAAGTGTAAAGTCGTGGTGCCTGCGGAAGTTCTTATAGTTTAGGAAAAATAAAACAGGTGTTTTATTACCATATATTGGTAAAAGAAATTAAAAAAGAAAAACCAAATAAACAAACAAACAAACAAACAAACGTTCTGGTTCTTATTCTGATTCAATTTGATTTTCTCTCTCTCTCTCTCTCTCTCTATTCATTAGCATTAGTAGTCCTAGAAAAATATTTTTTTATAGATTTTCATTACAGTTAAATCGTAAAATTCATATGAAATTTTTAAATCACTTCATAATTTTTACAATAAAATTTTCTAGAAAAAAAAAAACTAACATCAGGTGGGTGTTCTTTTCTCTTCTTTTTTTTTTTACTGCGAAGTTATTTAAAATTCTTTACAGGAATTTCTTTTAATAGAACAATTAAATCAATTGAAATTGTTTAACAATTATAAAATAAGAAATTAAATAAATTTTAGGTGCCGTGGTAGTCTAGTGGGTAATGTGCGAGGGTGGTGTGTTCGTTTCTCACCAGACTATACGGTAGACCATATACGTTACTCATAATAATTATGGTAAAATTTGTAATTTTATTGCATTTAATAAATAGATAAAAGAAAAAATATGTTTTAAAATATATTTGATGTCGTATATTCTGAAAAATTGAGAACTTTATTAAATATTTGTGTTCTTCTTCGCAGATATTTCCTTCGGAATTTGCTTTTCGCTTTGATCAAAGCTTTTCTCAAATGATCTTCTAACCTTCTGGGTTTTAAAAATTGAAAAAAAAAAAAGTAAAAAATGTCTGTGTGACTTATACCTCTACCCGAGCGACTTTACATAACCTCACAACTAATAATAATTTGCATAATCCTGGGGGACAATGGACTACTGCGGAATGTGAGATTATTTACTTATCAACTTGCCTCTCAAAAGAGTCATAGTATCGTGTGCCGTATAGCATTTTCTTCAATTCTTTCATTTCGGCCTCAAAGAAAAGGCAATTTTCACTGTTAGGTTCATGTTAGGTTGGAGTGGCAGCTTTGATACCAAAGCTCACTTGAGCATGCATAGCGGCCCGTTGTGATGCCACGGATAAGCACGGTCCCCGTACTGACCGAATTCTGCAGAACTCACAAAAGAAATTGATCAGTATAGGGGCTGTCCGTCGCACGGTTAGGTTAGGTTGGAGTGGTAGCTTTGATACCAAAGCTCACTTGAGCGAGCATGCATAGCGGCCCGTTGTGATGCCACGGGTAAGCGCAGTCCCGTACTGACCGAATTCCGCAGAACTCATAAAAGAAATTGATCAGTGTAGGGGCTGGTACCTTGCTTCAGTTACTGTAATATCCGACAATGGCGTTGGCTTACAAATCGCACCAAGCAACGTATATTTCTGAATGGCTGCGCTTTACATCAGCCTACCGGTTAAATAAATGGAAATTGACGTATTTTACGAAACATATTTCTCACACAGAACGATTTAATGTGATTTGCAGAGACAATGTTCGTTTGTTAAAATATTTATGGTAAAATGGTAAATCTTGCTGAGCCTATTTGCTTTTGTCACATATCGCGAATTTATTTTATATACTATCAGTAGCGCTACATTTGTAACGAAATTTGTAAAAGTAAAAATGGGTCCAACGTTGCTTGGGAGAGATACCAAATTAAATGGCAGCTACTCAAAGTAAAAACCATCGTTCAATTTCAAAATTAAGTGGCTTTACCCCCGTCCAATAAAATCCACATAAGAAGCCCTCTTACTGTCTTGAAATGAAAAAAGGGATAACATCACAGGAAGGTCAGGTTTCGAAAGAAAAAAAAAGGAATCAAAAATCAGCAAATTTCCCCACCTCTACACCAAATACTCGAAGAGCATCGTTCGATGGCATACCCATTATCTTAAGACATGCTATAGCAAACCAATCATTTGCTTAGCTTGAACAACAAAAATAAATTAAAGAAACGTTAACAAGGCAGAAATGCCTCGTAGAAGCCATATGCTCCCAAGAAGAGTTCTGGAAAAAAACTCTAAAACTCTGCAACCAAATCTATCTTCACTACAGAGGAGTACAACTTAAAAACAACGAAGACTAGAAACACTAGTTTCATAGACAAGCCCATGTAAGTGCGAACTGAATAAACTGAAGTGTCATTTAGTTAACAGACTTTTCTTTGATACTAACCTAAAACTTAAATGTATTCCAGATATAAATAGGTTCCCTTGATTCCTAAAAGTTTTATATGGTATTTACAAATGATCTCCTTCATGTATTCCTGATTGCAGTTGTTGATCTGTCAAACACTAAGCATAGCATTATCCCTACTGATCATCAAATATCATTCTGAGACTTGACATTGGAACGGGGTTGAGGGTGGCCCGTAAATAGATCACATCGAATCGTATAAGTTGTATAATATAATGTACATGGTAGAAGGAAAACCTTTTTACAACATTTTATATGTGCGTTGTACGTTGGATTAACTTTTAATCTTCTTTTTTTTTAAATTATTTATAAAACGTTTAAATTATTTTTATTAAATTTAAGTTGTATAGCCACATTCAGGAATAACACCTAAAGGCTACTGAGTATTTGCCGAGTAAATAGTTTAGTTGTTTGCAAAATTCGTTTTTAATTACGGCAAGCAATTTAATTGAAGTTCTTGCGCAATAGAGAAAGGGGTTAAATTTTGTTTCGATAAATCAAATGATAAATTCTAAACAACCCTTCTGACAGACAGTTGTTTCTTACCATCCATTCAACTACCACTGCCAATATGGCAGTCAGCCAGCAACAGCTGTTAAATCATATTCTTCATACTAAAATGTACTTGAACTTTAAAGATACTCGTACGTAGCACTGAATTTCTTGTACAATATTTTTTTATTATTCGCTTCATTTTCTTTTTTTTCGGTTTTTTTTTTGTTTCTTCGAAAATATTTTTTAGCCTATAGGCGCTTCCTGTTTGTCTTTTTCTTTTTTCTTTGTATTTTAAATACTTTAAGAATTGAACTTTATTTTGGGTTCGGGTAAGTTCTCAATGAGACGAGATGTACCAGTAGGAAGAAAAGAATTGAAACGAAGGACCTCCTACTTTTTGTCTCGTGTTTCTAACAGAATTTTTTTTTTTTTTGCTTGATTTTGTTTTGTCTTTGCAATCAAAGAAGAGAAAAGTGGTTTTTCATTTAAAGTGTTGCAGCATTAACAAGACAACAAATACAAATAATTGTAATCCTTTTATAAGGAAATAATAAATATAAAAAAGTAAAATGAATTGAATTGAATACAACACTCAACTAAAATGCAAGTATATTTTGGAATAAAAGAAAGAAAGAAAGGAAGAAAATATGGAAAGAAAGGGAAAGATTTTAAAGAAGAAAAAAAAGGGGGAGAATTCATTCACCAGTTGCCTCAAATGACAACAATTGCCAAATATAATCGTATGTACAATAAAAACTACTTTGTATTCATCAAACCCGTCGTCGTTTTTAGCAGCAACAAATGTGACAATGTGGCACACACCACACATTGCCACACTATATATTTATCACTCAATCACATGCCAAGCCATCCATCTATAGGTAATATTTACACACGTTAAAGACATAAGGACATGCATAAATTCGTCACAAATCCTCAATCACCCCTTATATTCAAATTGTGATTTAATGGATAATTATGTTTGTATGTCTTAATAAACAAAAAACAAAAAAATCATAATAATACACGTATTTGTTTGTTTGAATGTATGTTTGTATATGGTATAGAGATTTAAACGTGAATATTTTTGGCAATCATACACAATATGGAAGTTATGTACGTATATACATATGTATCTTTGCATTTTGTTTGAGTTGGTCAAAATAAGTACAAAAAAAAAAAATTACGTACAATATTTAAAAGAAATATTGGCTTATTAGACGAAAGGCTAGGGTTCGAATCCCCGGTCAGACATCAAAAATGAAATATGAAAAAAGAAAATATTTCTTCTCTGAGAGTAAATAAAACTGCCATGAAAAGTTTCTCAAAAAATCTGTCGTTCGGAGTCGACTTTAAACTGTAGGTCCCGCCACTCATGTATAAAATTAACATACACAACATAAGTGGTGTGAGAAGCTAGGCCGTAATCCTGACTGAAGGGTTTTAATGGCCAATTATGTATGTTGTTAGTTAGTTATGTTAGTTAAACATAAAATTATACGAAGTATCAGGTTAGGCTCTTAATATTTTACAATACGAAATATAATTCTGATAGTTGTTACAAACATAGTTTGATATTACAAACAAATAAGAAATCTCTGGCAAATGTAATAGAAAATCCAGAAATATTATTTAATTTACAAATGATTGCATGATAAATTGAATACATCCCATCAATTTAATCGAAACTTACAGTAAGGCATCTGGCTTGATAATAATCTAATAAATGGAATGCCTGGGTTATTTGAATATTTTCAATCATGGCTTCAAGCCTTGAAAAACTTAGTATCACTCACTGATAGCTTGTTAAATCTCTAAGTGGCTATTGACGTTCCAGATCAAAAGAGAATTGTTTCTTAATGCATTTATATTTAAAATTTAAAAGTTAAAAATTGCTGGTTACGAGATCAGATTATGAAGCAGTAGTCACCGTTGTCTAGTAGGTAGTGTGTTGGCTTAAAAGACGTGAGGCTATGGTTCAAGCCCCAGGTGACACATTTCCAAGAAAAACAAAATATGAAAAAGTGACTGCCTTTCATCAGATTTCTGGCAAAAACTTTGAGAGTAAATAAAATTGCCATGAAAAAGGCTTTTTAAAAATATGACGATCGCAGTCTAGACTGCAGTCCCATAACTCATGTATAAAATTAACAGACCCAACCTCAGTGGTGTGAGATGTAAGGTTGTACCCCCTGCAAAAGGGTTGTAACAACCAATTAAGTAAATTTCAGACGATGTTAGAAGAAAGAAAAAAATTAAACCGAAATCTTTGCTAATGTTATTTTTAGGCTGATCTCGATGCACTCTACGTTCCATTCGCATACATTAAAATTGCATGCTGACATCCGAATTGATATTTATGCAGTGTTTGAATATGAAATTGCTGTGTAAGCTTCTATAATCATAAGTGGTGTAAGAAACTAGGTCGTAATCCTGACTGAAGGGTTGTAATGACCAATTATGTCAAAAACATGTTTTTGCCAATTTTTCAATTGTCAATGACTTTGACTTTTCCTCATCAAAAAAATAAGAAATATTATAGGTTAGCTATAGATTCAGAATTTTAGAAATTAGGAGACTGCTTCTATTCTACAACTAATCCATGCTTCCTGAAACCAGGCCACAGATCTACTAGATAACACCTTAGAAAACAATAGGTTCCTCCTCGCTACAGCAACCTCAATTTCAATGAAGGCTTAACTTCCATTAAGCTTCAACTGCCAATGAAAAATTCTAGAGACTATTTTACTTCTCACTAAAATTTATAAAATCTTATTTTAACCAGCAATAATGCATTCCAGGAGGAAACAGAAACTCTTCACAACAATAATAGCCATCTATGGCCATATAAAGAATTTGATTTAAATTAGCAACTATTGACTGCTGTAATCTTCTAAAAAAATAACTTAAAAAGGCTTATCGCCTTAATCTTACAATCTAATTGCAAATCAGATGATCGTTTTCTTTTATCCAACTGTAGCTGAAACTTTTGATTTCCTCAAACAACGTACACTTTTTACCTAAATTCATAATTGTTTTTAGCTTGTATCGTAAATTTGTCAATTTTATACTCGTATAGAGCTCATAACTTAATTGCGCTCATCACAAATGGAAATGGAAATGCAAATTCGCTAAAACTGCAATAATTTAAACTGTTTGCCTTTGTATCCTGCTTAAAATTCCTGACACTTGAACAATGTTTTAGGCGGGAAAAAGTTGGTTATAAACAGTTTGAAGAGTTAACTGATAAATTACCAAAAAACAAAAAAAACGTGGTATTAAACACTATACGTATGGTTTTGGCTAACAAATTTAACGTTTAATGAACTTTTAATAGCCATAAACTATATATGGTAAGTCCTTTAAAAGAAAAGAAGAAAAAAAAAAAGAACTCTTAACAACATAATCATATTCAAAGAGCACAAGCAAAATGAAATGAAATGAAATGAATGAATTGAACAAAAATTAAAATTCTTTAACAATCGGAATCTTTCTTTCAGGTATTAAATCATAATTTAAATATTATTTTTGTATTGTGATTTTGAGTGTGTCTGTCTCCGTCTCTTTCTCTAGAGCTGTTGTTTTGTTTTTCGGACAAGAAATGTCATCATATTTCAAAAACGGAAATCAAACAAGAAAAAAAAATTCTTCTTTTTTTTTAATTTAAAAAAAACAAACACACTTAAAGGTCCAAAAGAAAAAAAAAAAGAAAAAAAAAGAATACAACGAGACGATGAAGTAAACGAAACTAAATATTGGTAGTGGTAGTGTTGGTGGTGGTACAATATGAAGACGATACCTTTGATTGTATTTTTTTTTTTTTTTTGACAACCAACAATGATAACAACAACAACAGCAACTAAATTTACCATTATGTATTACATTTTAAACCAACAAAACAAAAACAACAAACAAATTTATAAAAAAAAAAATAAAAAAAAAACAGTTGAAATTATAGGCATATATGGCGTTTCCGGTTAAAGCACGTGCGCCTGCGCGTTTTAACAGATTCTGTTTTTGATTCTACTTTTTGTTTTCGTATTTACTGTTGTTGTTTCTATATGCTTCAATTATTAGGGATTTTCTATACAACTACTACAATAATAAAAGCAAATCATAACACCAATTAGAATAGAATTGAAACTATAAACACTCACTCATTGCATTCTTCTACACTCTTCCTATGATGTTCGTTTTGTTTTTATTTTGGTTTCTAAATCTTAGATTCGTTTGCCTGTTTTTCAGGTGGTTAATAACGATAGTAGTAGTGGTGAAAAATTGAATAAATTCTCCAAAAGATAATGTTAAAACCAAATCATCTAAACATTAAGAACATTTTTAAAGATTATTCGTAACCAAGCAAACCGAATTATTGTTCATTGAGCCTTCAGCACATTTAGTAGATTTTTTAATTGTACTTGACAAATTCGTTTATGTGGATGTCGCATTGACGAGAAATCAAGAATAAATCTGAAGATCTCTCTTAAAAGTTTTGAAAACCTTTTATATTTTTTTAAATCAAAAATCAAAAGAGATCGATTAATTTTTGAGTCTATAATGACTGGAGATAAAAACGTATCTAACATGCCTACAGCATTAGAAATTATGTTAAGAGGTCCTTAAGGTTCTCTTATGGAACTCAATTGTTCCATTAGGTGGGACGCTTTTATCCTTTTAAATGGCAATAAATCTGCGCTGCTATAATTGTAGCACCTAGAGTTACCATTTCTTCTCTTCTTGTGTGCAATGTAGTGGTATGTGCTACTCTTTCTTAAGAGATGGTGATCGTCATTCCTTTGATGCCTTATATTCCTAACTCCGCAGTGACAACTGTGGCTTTTGGTTTGATAACAGGGTAGGGTAGGGGGTTAGTTTATCCTATGTATTAGTGTTTAAAATTAAGACGCCTAGTGTTCAACACCAGTATTCGAAGCTGGAATGCTTGGGTTTGTAGTGAAGCACATTACGGACCATAACATGCCACCTTTCTAAGGACCATAACATGCCACCTTTTTGATTGGATATACTATTGTATTGTGTACCAAATTTGTATTTGCCTGACATACAGCTGAATTGAATGCCTATTTGAAACTGCGTACATTTTTTTCAAGTGCATTACACGGGCGACTAACAATTTAATTTTTATTATGACACATGATAGACCGTAATCATGAGTAAAAGGTAGTAATGACCAAAGATTTGATGTGTATAAGATGTTAGCCAAAGATGCTAACTTTTCCATGTCTATATTCTTCATTATTACCTTAATAACAGTATATAGACGTAGTGGTATTCAATAAAGTTTATAGACAATCTGTACCCTCATCAGATCTAAATGGACAAGGAAATAGAATAAACTTGGTGAGAGGTACAACCCAACTTCAAATTTGTCAGAACAATGTGGATTCAATTGAGAAAGTTAGCTACGTAAGTTGCGTGGACATTGCTAGGCTTTATTCATCAAAACGGTAAATAAAATTAGATACACAAAGATACGCTTTAGTTAACAATTAACGAGACTGAATGATCATAGTGTATCCACCACATAATCCAAATACTGCATTTTCAAATTAGCATTTGTTTTATCTTCATAACTGGTTTTATTAGTTTTTATTTAAATTTCTTCCCGCTTATGAAATAATGGCAAAATATTATCGACTAAAATATCTTCTATTTGATTTAATAAAATTCAATTTAAATGTAAGAAAAAAGCATTTCATTTGAAATCAATAAGTAATTGAACTTTTTAGAATACAATTATTTTTTGTTATTAAAGAAACCTAAGTTTCTTATAAAGTATAGATACATAAGTACTTATAAAAATTTGACTATTGATTTGGTTTTAATAAAACGTTCTTTATAAAAACGTTACTTAGCTTATGTAAGCATTGCAACATTTTATATTCAAAGCTGTGTATATAAAAAATCTTTAAAAACGTAAAGAATTCATCCAAATATTGTATGGGAAAACAACTTTCAAAAAAATAAAAATAAATAAGAGTCAATGTTTTTAATGGCACGTAATTATTTTAATAAACGTCTAGAATTTTCCATATTAAATAATGCAAATGCAAATGTAAATGCAAATGATTTCAACAATTTGGAAACTTTATATACAAGGCAAAACTGTGCACCAAAAAAAAAAAATTAAAAAAAAACACGAGGGAGAGTTTAATAATTTTAAAAATTAGCACCACCACCATTGGAAGTGACTAATATGGTATACCGGTCTAATGTTTTTCTAAATAAAATTAATTTTTGAAAAAATAAAAACCGTTTTTGTTCAATGATAAACGCCATTTTCTACCAACTAAACTTATTTAATAACGCCAAAGACAAACCCCCTACGCTTTTTAAAGCTCAAGAAAAGAACAGAAACAGAGATTAAAAATTCATTAAAACACAAGAAAACAAAAACAATAATTTAAAAATTAAAGAGAAAAAAAAACGCCATTAATAATAAAAACAAAATTAAGAAAAAAAAAATACAAAAACAACAAACTGACAAATCAACCAACCCATTTAACAACAAATACACACAAGTGTGTACACATGTGTGTGCTTGGAGAGATACTTAGATATTTAATACTCTCAGATACTTTATTGAAATGGTCATTTCTTATAAAACTTAAAGATACGAAATACTTTTTTTTTTCTTATTGTATTGTATTGTATTGTGTTGTTGTTTTCTTTTGTATTTTAAACAAAAAGATTTAAATTTCAAATAACAACTATTAACCAGCCAAACAACCAACCAAACCAAAGCTAACCTAACCAAACAGCCGTCCAAACCAACCAATCCCAATCGACAATTATTGTATATGAAAAGAAGACTGAATGAATGAATGAATGAATGAATGGATAAATGAATGACTGGCGTGGAGTGGAGTGGACCGGATTGACAGACTGAAAATATTGCCACATGAGTACATACATACATATTGTATATGTATCTCTGTATGAGATCATAAATGCAAACAAACATTTTACGATCACATCACATCATCATCATCATTATCATCAACATATAGTGTCTCATGAACATGTTTTTTCACTAAACAAAACCCAAAAATTTTTGCTCTCCATTAGCAGACTTTAAAAGCCTAAAATCTTAATCGGAAAACTAAAAAGGATACCATCAATGACTTATTATAGTTAGGCTAACATTTGTTACCAGCTACCATTTAAAGAATAATTAATTCTGAATTTTCCACTGTTATCAAGAGTTATTTCAGATCATTGGCACAAATTATTGAAAATTCCCTAAAAATAAATAGCTTTTGTCAAAAATGGTAAATTCTAGGTAATTGTCATAGGCTTCAGAACAACATTATCCTTTTAATTCATTTCCATTAAAATATTGCACAAGAGTGCCCTTGTTGCCAACAATTATACATTTTATTCGATTTATTCCCCTCCAATAAAGCCATCTAATCCTTTGATTCCACAGCAACAAACATGAAATTTCTCTTCTCCACTACTGCTAACATATATTACGACAGATAATAGATGGCAACCCTACTATACTAGAACCTACTACAGTAGGCCAAACACTCCTACTTAGTTGGCAGGGATACTTTGTAAAAGCCCTATGCTTCGAAAGTAAAAGGAATGAAAATATTTTAATTACTAAGACTTGTTGGAGTCTCTATAGGTAATCGAACTAAAAATTTCCAATACTGACAACTAAGCACACTATCAACCTAAATTCTATGTGTATATTATATGTTGTGATAGTGTAGTAGGCCGTAAATTGGCTTTTTAGAGCAGAGTTCGTGGTTCAAACTCTATTTCTTTCAGCGATTTCCTCTGAGCAGTCTTCTGATAAAAACTCGGAGAGTAAAAAAATTGCCATGAAAAGTTTCTCAAAAATCTATCGTTCAGAGTTGGCTTTAAACTGTACGTACCACCACTTTTGAATAAAATTACACACACAACAAGTGAGGTATAAGAAGCTAAGTCGAAATCCTACATAAAGATTTGCAATGATCGACATCAGTTCGAAGTTAATCAATACGTTTAAAGTGACCATATGGCTGCCTGCAAAGTCTGTATATGCGATGAAAAACAATTATGGAAGTTTAAATTCTTTTAAATATCTTGAGAAAATTTAAGTTTTAAGAAATAAAAAAAATAAAAAATTGGCTGTACCAATAAAAAAAAAAATATCGTTGGCCACCAGGCACCAGATAATGGCGATTCTGTTGTTGTTGATGATGATGATGATGTTGCCAATAATGTTGAAAAGTTGTTGATGAGTTTTGGTATTTTCTTGTATACATATGAGAGGTTTTGATTTGATTTTATTTGCTGGTGTGGCTGCTGTTGGGATGGACAGTCTTTTCGACAACCCACATAAATTTAAGCTGATAATGCTGTTGTGGTTTTTTTTCATTGTTTTATTTTATGGTTTTTTTTTTTGTGTAATTCCCACTCATTAATATAACAACAAAAACACATTTTAAGAAACTGAACTAAAAATAAGTTTATTTTAACGTTTTACTTTGATTTTTTTTATGTTTTATTTTTGTTTTATCAATTAATGAATGAATTTTTGCTATTAAAATCGTTTTTATATTTTTTTTTTGTTTTTTCTATAATTATTATGGCTTTATTGGCCATTTTGTTAGATTATTCGTTTTTTTTTTTGTGATTTATTTATTAATGATTATTTAAATAAAAAATTCGTATCCCCTACATGGCCTGTATGATATGTTAAGTGAATGTTGTTAAATGAATTTTTTTTTTTAACTTTTTTGGTTTTCATTAAATACGTGTAGGCTTAAAAATTTTAAAATCTTCATATGGATTCAAATCCATAAATATATAGTGACGTTCAGATTAAAACATCTGTGTGGAATTATAATTGAATGGAATGAATACATAAACTTCTAAGAAGCTAATGACAAAACAATTAAGAAATTAGAATATTTAATGAAATAAAATTGAATGAAAAGAAAATACAGATTTGAAGTATTCATTTACAAATTTTTTTAATTTAAGTTTTTAATTAGCTGAAAAGCTCAATTGGACCCATAAGGGTTAAAAGCAAGAGCTTTTTGAATAAAAAAATCGCTCCAACTTTGAACAGCACCAAACGCAAAATTATTTAAAGAATACAGCAATTTATTTATTCAAAGAAAAACTTCTGCTCAACTGGAGTTAATGTTTTCTGATTTTTTGAATATTCCACAAACCAACATACATAATTAGTTTTGCCATAGACAAAATGTCATTGATGGCTCTACCAAGTCACAGTTTCTGCAAATTGAGTGAACGTTTAAATTATCGAATCTAAAATTTTTGGAAATTCCCTAAAAATAAATAACTTTTGTCAGCAAAAAAACAATGTATATTGAAATTCGATTGCCTAGAAGGCTTTAAAGGCATAATTTTCAAACATTTCATTATTTTTAATACGTAGAATACTTCGGGGATAGGCAGTGTTTTGTGTTGGAACTAGTAGGATGGATTATGGGTGCATGGAAGGAGACAGTAGTGGTTATAAAGATTAGATTTGAATATGTTTGTATTGTAAGTGGCAGGAAAAACTATTGTAGAATAAAAGTTCTACATAAGTAATGTGGAATTCACTTTGCTTGGAGTTATGAAACAAACAAAAAAAAATTTTTTAATAAAAAATAGTAAATGACAGGAAAATCTATTGTAGGATGAAAGTTCTAGATACGTATTCGCAATTCACTTTGCAATGTATTGGCCAAGCGATTACAAACCATGAAGCTCTAAATAAATCCGTCGTGCACGTTCCGTTATAAAGATTAAACCCCATTTAACTTTCTACTGGAATGATGCCTGATATGGCAATTCTCTACTCTAATAGGACAACTAATCGTTGCAATTCCCCTTTGCTTGGACTTATTAAACAAACATTTTTTTTTATAAAAAATAGTTCAAAATAAATAAAACAATGAAATTTGCATTCTATTAATGCCAAACAAATTTTTAATCAATTTAATTATAATTTTTTGAAAGAAAAAATCTAAAATTTCTTTAAAAAATCTAAATTATTTCGAACATATTACTTCGACTAGTAAAGTGCACATTGTGCGTACAAGAAAACTGGTAACCAACTGTGATACTGAGCAATTGAAATACAATTATTCTCTAATAAAGATACGAAATAGAAAATAACTTCACATATGCACACACGCACACACGTACACTACTCTCACATATTGTGCGTAACAAAAAGAATGAAAAAAAGAGAAAATAAAACACAGAAAACATTAAACGTTCTCAAACGAAATGCCTATACTCACTAATATTACCACAAAACGTATACATACACCACTTCAAATTTATCTAAACGAGTTTGCAGCTCTCAGATAATCTCACCACACCACTTTGGCCACTAACACTAATGCCATTGCATGCCGTGTTGGTGTGAATGAATATGAAAATGTGTTTGAGAGCATATCGAAAAGAAGAAAAAAAAAACGCGACTACAACTACAACTGTAGACACGAGTAGTAGAACTATAAAAATAATAAAAATAACAGAAGAAGAAAAAAAATAAATGAATGAAATAAAGAAAAACAACTTCAAACATCGTTTCAATGTGAGTTCAGTTCATAAACGGATGTCAAAGGTGCAAGAGGTACCGGACGGATATACGCGTGTGCTTAATAATTAAAGAAAAACAAAAAGAAAAAACGCTATAATAACAAAACGCCAAATATAATTTAAACAAAACACTTTTGATGAATTAAAAAAATAATAAAAAAAAAAGAAATTGTCTTAAAAATCCCAGTGTAATCAAAAATTAAAACAATTTTCATCACAATGATGATGGGTGCATAAGATTTGAAACCAAAGGATTATTTTAAGAATTCATTTAAAAAAATAAAAACAATTTTTTAAACCCTAATCAAGAAAAGAAAAAAAAAGAGATTTCTCATACAAATTTAAGTGTGTAAAGCAAAATAAAAAAAATTAATGAAGAAAAAGTGATTGATTTTATTGATTGAAAAATTATTAAAAAAAAAAACAGACAAAAATAATAAATCTCAAGAAATCCCTATAATTTAAAACAATTTAAAATAAAATTGTTCAGCACAGCAATTTTTATGTTAATCGCAGTGCAAGTACTACCAGCATAAATGCAAACAATGAACGAAAACAAAATGTTTTCAAACCAAATGACAAGTGACTAAAAAAAAAAGAATTGTTTTTAATTAAAATACCCGGGGATTTTTCAAAGAATTTCAAATACAAACATCCCCCATATATTTGCTTTGCGATCGTTTGACGAAAAGTGAGTGCGTGCGTTCGAGTGTGTGTATGTGTGTGTTTTACAAGTCTTTTCGGTTTCGGTTTGTTGTTTTCGTTCAAGTCAATGACGTTGATTTTCAAATCAAAAGAAATTGAAATTTTTGTCAACGCTGTCCAGCAAATTAACCAAAAGACATGCCGCCCTCTGCGTTTTTAGTTGGTTCTACCATTATAACAACACCCGCTTGTGAAGCCAACTCACCAACAAACAAAACGACCGCCAACACAAACGCTGCCCTACAATTATTAGCATCACCAACAGGAGCAACCGCAACAGCAGCAGCACGATCACCAGGCCAAAGTCTTAGTCCATCCTTAAAAACGGAATATAACTTAAACAATAACTGTCAGACGTTGCAAAACTTTAACTATTTGCAACAGAATAGCGTAACAAACGTTAGCGATCATAAAGCGTCGAATATGGTTTTACAGTCCTATAATAGCTATGAGCAATATCATTTGCCCCAGCAGCATCATGGTCAAACAGCTGCCTCTCTAATAGGACAACATTCACCGACAAACCAGTATAGCACAACGACCAGCAGCTCCACAGCCAATGCCAATACTCAACAGCATCACTTACAGCAGCAACAGCAACAGCATCAACACCAGCTGCAGCATCATCTGCAGCAACAGCAACATAATCTAACACAGTATCAAACTCTTTACAATAGCCCGCCTCATCATAATCTTAGTAGTCTAAACACAACAACGCAACAACTTAATTCAAATTATAATCCTCCCCAACAACAACAACAACAGCAACAGCATCTGGCCGCCCAACTAACACAAAACCAACAACAGCAACATCACCATGTCCATAGCTCTTCTCACCAACACCATCACCATCAATTGGCTCAACAACGTTTATCCGGCGGCAGTAGCAGTAGTGTAAACTCTTCCTTGTCTTCTAACAATTCCTCAACCTCCTCCACACCGGCTGTTGCTACAGTATCATCTGCCTCAACGTCTGGTGCTTCTTCAGTGTCATCATCGGCAGCTATTAATCCCTTAGCTGGCCCTCTTACCTCCTCCTCAACCTCATCACCATCATCATCATCTGCAACAACGGCTGGTCCGTTTTTAACTGCTGCCGCATTAGGCATTAACTATTTCAACGACTCATATGTTGGAGATTATCCATCCGCCGCCACAGGCCATCTTTATACCGATATTGATGCGAATTTTTTCAGTCAAGGTAATGTTTCTAAGAACTACAAAAACAAACAACAAAACTACTTATGACCGAGACTTAGAACACAACAAAACAAATCTTAGGTTTTAACAGAATATTGTAGAATTTCTATAGCAGACAGGCGAAGATCGAGATCACCCTAGTCTCCGTAGGTAGTTTGTTGCCTTATTAGACAGAGTGGTTCCGTGGTTCAAAAACTCCCGTCCATACATTTGGAACAAAACGAAATTTGTCGGGCGGCATCATCTCTTGGTCTTAATAAAGAAAAATTCGTCAACTCTACTCGCAATGTTGCAACCCAGAGGGTATTAATTATAAGCAACGATAGCTCGATAATGGTAACTCCATCAGTCTAGATCACGCTACAGTAGATATATCAGCTGCTTAACTGAAAACGAAGGAGATATTTTGCGGCTGCCGAAAGTGTTTAAAGAAACGAAAAACCACGGATTGTACAATCCTATAAACCACACCGTGAAATTTTTTTTTTTTTTTTTTTTTTAATTTATGATTGTAGAAAACAAAGAAAGAATGAATGAAACAAATAGTGTGGCATTGTATGCCCCTCGTATATTCTCAAAAAACTAACAATATTTAAATGATATTTTACTGGATATTTTATTGTCCAGCAGTCTAAGAGCAGCGTACATATATTTTGCAATTTTACTTTTGAAAGTTTCAGAATGAAGAACAGTAGTTTCGCATGGTTGAACATACAAAATGTTTTACAAAACAATTTATTTATATTCCGAAATTAAATCATTAAAGGGTTAACATACATATTAATCACCAACTTGCTGCTAAAGGCAAATAAAGTTTGTAAAATTTTGAATGTAATCGGAAAGTGATTACATTTGCAAATTTCTTTCTACAACATATGAAACTTGTGATCCATGGAAATATTTGTAAAACGAGTTTGTGTTAAATGCAAACGATGAAGAAATTTTATTTAAAGTTTGTAAATAAAAGTTAATAGTCATCGTTGTCTAGTGCTTAGGATGTGTTGTCTTACTACAAGAGTCCTCGAGAGAGTTCAGACATCTTTGTCTGACATCTTGAGAAAAAAAATATAAGAATAAAAAGTTATTTCTGTTGGCTCCCTCTAGAGGATAAATAATAGAAAGAAGGGTATTCAACCCGTTCCTCAATAATAAAATTAAAGTATACAATATAAGTGATGTGAGACGCCTGGCCGTAATCCTGGCTAAATTGGATTGTAATTGTTTTTGAATAACTGTAAAATTAACGATCCAGATTTCGAATCGTTTCAAGTAGCATAAATCAGTCTCTTTTGTTTTCATTTATGTTTCAAGAATGGACTATTGTAGCAGCTTTTAGGTTCTAGGATGATTATCATATCTCGTTGCCTAGGAATGTTTTGATATAGTTTGAGTTAAAGTGTGTGCTGACTATAGTGGTGATGAACCTTAACGCTTGTGCCATTAAAATTTGTTACAAAGAATTTTGGTTTGTTGGGTTATTTTTAAAGTATTTTGATTTCTTGGGTTATTTATAAAGTCTCCATATTTCGATTTATTTAGAGGGGAATGTTTTGCAGCGAAGCAGATGACTAGCATACTGTAGTAGGAGCCTAGGGACAATCTCGTCTTTTAAAATCTATTGAATTGTTGTATTCAGAATAGCAACCTTGTTTACTGAGTTTTATTAATTGTTTTTATTTGCTGTGATTCGTTAAAACCGGTACTACACCACGAGGCTCTTTCAAAATAGGTAACACCATCATGTTTTCCGTGTTTGTATGCATGTAGTGAAATAAATCAGAATCTCTGTTAGGAATCCTTACAGTGACAGGTTAGTATTACCAATTTTTTTTTATCATTCCTATTGGAAAAATATAGCTTTCATATAGCTTTCATGCTTATCCATATTACACGGATTGCAGTTATATTGTGCCTTCGTATAAGTATGGGATCGCTTTGTCTTAGATTCTATGGGAAGCGTTTGTCTCATTAGTTTATTCAGTCTTGAGATTTCCAGAACTTCCCTGTTATGGTTTGGCTGCTTCACCTTAATTTCCTACACTAAAATTTGCTTCAGCGTGGGTACCTCGTTGCTTACTTTCCAGAGATCCGTATTTCTAATGGTATTTTACCAAAATATTTTACACACGACTCTGCAGCACTTGTTGATGAAAACTGCCATTCTCTCAATAGTTTGCGTAATAAAATTTCCTTTTTACAATGAAATTTATTTGGGATTTTTATTTTAAAGATTTTTTTTCAATAAATTTAATTCGATTTCGCAATATCTGTATGTACATATGTATGTATGTATGTATGTACATATAAACAAATATTTAGAATTTCTTTTATTTATTTATATTACAATACATACATACATTTACTTATGTACATATTGCATTTAGATGGATGTATAGATATACATACGTATGGTATGTATGCATATTTTATTAAATATTTTTTGCATTATCAAGTAACGTATGTATGTCTATGTACTTGCGCTATTTATTAAAAATGTTGTTAAATTAGAAAAAGTTTTATCAAAATATTTATTTTTTTTATTTAAAATTCTTATCTTAATTTTGTTTTTTTATTTTAAATTTCTCTTAATGTACAGGGTCTTTTAGTAACAATTTTTGTTATTCAAATTTCAATTGCATCTGAGTATTTCATATGTTTTTGTTTTTGTTTTTTTTTTAATTGTCTACAGTACTACAGAAACTACACTCTATGAATGCTAAATTGTTTTTTGAAAATATTAAAAAGTCTCCTCTACATATTTCCTTTATTATAAATGAATTGTC
This sequence comes from Sarcophaga bullata, assembly GCA_005959815.1. Lineage (NCBI taxonomy): Eukaryota > Metazoa > Arthropoda > Insecta > Diptera > Sarcophagidae > Sarcophaga > Sarcophaga bullata. The sequence goes on from QOCX01000058.1 coordinate 384,400, forward strand.
TTTAGGAATTACTTTCTTTGTTTAAGGAAAATGATAGTTGGCAACTCTGTGATTCTACAACTTGCTACACTACACCAATCACCTTACATTACAGCCTAACTTCTCATACCATTTTGTGTGTGTTAATTTTTAACCTGTTTAAACTGTAGATTCAAGTTTAAAGCCGACTCTGAACGACGTATATTTTGATAAACTTTGAGAGTTTTTGCCAGAAGATTACTGTGGGGAAATCGCCGAAAGAAAATACAATTTTTTCATGTTATGTTCGAGATATCTGAGCCAGGGATTGAAACACGTGTTCCCATCTAATAAGCCCACACACTACCTACTAGACTACAGCGATTTCCGATCAATCACCTGCTTTTTTTAAAAAAAACTTGATCAATGACAAATTTTTAATATTTCTTGGAAGATAAGCAAAAAGATAATAATGAATTGGCATGAATTTTCCCTATCAAATGGAAATAAGCTTCAGCTGAGAAAATTAATTCATTCAATAGTTCTCGAATTAGATTAATGAATAGTAAACTTTTTGATGACTTTAATTCTTAAAAATTGAAGTTAGGTGAGGAACTGACTCATTGTGTTTTTCATACAAAGTTTTTGAACAACTAAAATCGCTCATCCTTCAGAGTCAGGAGGGTAAGATTTGTAGCGTATTCACTTGATTTCTATGTGAATTATAACTGGTCTCAGTGGAATTGATTTCATTTCCTTAGCTTACACCAGTAAAACAAAAATCAAAATCAATAAGAAAAAAATAACTCGAACCTAATAGAACCTATATTTGCTTGTTAATAAAATCACTGATTAAATTCTTTGGCTAAAAATAAATTTATGGAAAAAAACACATCAAAAGATTCGTACATTCCACTCATTTTTTGAATACAAAATGAATGTGAAAGAATAAAAAAAAATATTTTGTTTTTATCGGAAAAGAAAGAAAAAACTCCTTAAAAACGTTTGCAAATAATCGCATTGTTTTCCAATTCGACAGCCGTAAACAATTTAAAAAAAATTAAAAATTTTTTTTTTAATTACATTCACACAATATAAATAATGATAGCAACAGTAAAAACACCAACAACAACAGCAATAGCAAACAAACAAACAAAATTTATTTTAAAATATTTAAAATAAAAACCATGTTTAACAAGACGTTGAGAAAAACCAAATTATCACATCAACACCACCCTCAAACCAACAGAAAAAAAACACTTCTTGTACTACCACAATACATATTCAAATATTAAAAAAGAATTTAAAATTAAAAATACAACAACAACATCATATTGTTTAAGAAATAAATTAAAAAAACGCATGAGATATTTAACACTTTGGCTTACAAAACCAAATGATTTGTGTTTTATAATTTTGTAACACACAATGAAACTTATTTTAATTGCTTGAACTGTTTAAATTGGCTGCTGCTTCTGGCATCAGTGTCATCAAATATTTGTTCAAAAACGTAAAAGTGTGTGTACTCAACCCATAGCAAATCACCTCCTTTAACGGGGTTCATGGTTTAATTTAGAAAAATCTTCCTTTAAATCGAATTTAATTAACTTTGTTTGACTATGGTTTGGCTTTAATCCTTTTGTGTTACGAGTGCGAAGATTAGAAATTAAAATCAAAAAAAAAACCCTTTTCTTTTTGTGAAATTGTAGCCTCTTTTTGTTGTTGGAAAACAAAAACCTCTTGTTTGTTTACTGCTTGGGAAAGTAATTTAGGGGTGATTTTCGCTTTAACACTCAACAGGTTAATGATGAAATGCATTACAAGCTATTTAATTTTAAATATGTTTCCGAAAAGGATTTCAAAGGAAAGAAATTTTCAAAAAAAAAAAAAAAAAATTGGTAGCAGGACCAAGGATAATAGAGTTAGCATCCGTCGTTGTCCAAAACCACCACCGTCTTTCAAAGTACATTGAATTGTGGTATTGAGTGCGTTCTTTCACTACTCTTTCTTGATCTGCTCATGATGAGCGCTGTTGGTTCTTAACTGGGCTTAGATTACAGAGATTTTCTTGGATGGAATCATTTTTGAAATCCGAAAACCACAACGAACTTTTTTTTTTGTATTTTCTTTTCTGCTTAGGTTTGTGGTCAAACGCCTTAAACAAATTTCAACGTATGAATCATTCGTTTGGTGAAGGCTAGCCTAGCTTTGTCTCTCTAAATATTTATATTAAAAACTTCTCAAAGAAATTTGTACTGAAACACAGACAAATCGATTAATTGCTGCAGCTGAGTGAAAAGCTTATCTGTCGAAAACTAAACACAGACGGTTCGAAGATGGTTAAGAGACCATATGCTGATTCCTAATGAGTCTAATGAGGTTTCTTAATTGTATGCATGCTAAAACACACTTACAGAAGATGGCCTTTGTTCGATTTTTTGGCTCTGAAGTAACGTTTACAGATCAATTCTTTGTCTCAAAGCCATATTCAGAATATTCTGTCGTAACGCCATTAGTAACACGGATTTCTGGCATGCTTTCTAAATATATTGAATAATCCACTCAGCGGCTTCAAAAGCGGTATCATCTGAAGTGTTATTTAGTTATTGAAGGTTTTGCCTTTTACTACGCCCTAGATATGATAGAACAATAGGTTCTCGATGGTTAATTAATCAACATCGATGCCCATTTCTAACTCCGCATATGGTGGTCGGAAAATCTGGAAATAATATTTAAAAAGCTATTGCATCCGGCAAAGGTGATTGTTTCATTAGCATTAGGGCTTATAAGTGGAGGAACTATTATATGCTATTTAAAACTCTATGCTCGAATGCTAACTAGCTTTATGGCTTTAAGATTATGAAATGGTTTCCACAAGACAACTTATATTTACAAGATAAAGTTGATTGAAAAGTTATGCGAAAAGAAATTAAAAATATTCACATAAAATCCTATGTTTTTAATGATAATTTTCGAACAGTAAAAATCAATTATGCTTTACAAAATCGATTTTGTTTTTTCGTCTACTGTATATTCTTCACTTATAATGTATTGAATAATAATACTACTACAGAGTTGTATTGTGTACATATTGGTTATTATCAGCTGTGCAAAATAGTTAAACTGTGCAAATATCTCAAATAATATGAATATAAATCGAATCACTTATTTTTATAATGTTTTATAATGAAAAATTCTTTTTTTTTTTATTTCACTTTACAATAATGTACACAATAATATTAAAATTTTTTTATTGCTGTTTTCATGTAACAAAAAAGAAAAGCGTTAAAAACGTATTCTACACGAGTAAAAGCAAAATTAGCATCACTTTGCCAAAGGGAATAATAACAGCATCATTTATATTAAAATGTACGAATTCGCTCTCTCTCTCTCTCTCGCTTTCATGAGCTCCTACATCAACTCCTTTCATTATTTATTCAACAACAACAACAACAACAACAACAACAAACAAACAAAAAACCATCAAACCTAAAACGTGAAAAATCTTTGCAAAAAGCAAGAAAACTACAATAACAAATACAAATGGGTGGAGTATATTTAGAAGAAAAAAACAATACAACAAAAAAAAAAGGAATACCTGTACTAAGAGCAAGCAAACTTCTCTCCAGAATCTGACATCACATCTCTCTATTTCTCTATCTGCGCAATACAACATAACATAACTGTGTTGAATAAATACCCCTTCCCCAAGCACCCAACAAACAACGAAAAAGAAAAGAAATACAAAACAAACATTCCTTTACACATCGTCACACTCGATCTCCTCTGAAGCAACAGGTTTTCTTTATTTTTGAGTATAGTAATGCTACTAGTAGTGGTGGTATCTAATAATAATATTTTGTCTCTCACTTAAGAGAAGAATCCAAGCAACATTCACATGGAAAATTGTTATAGATTTTTTGTTTTTTGTTTTTGTTTTTATTTTTTATTTTTTTTTATTTTTTTATGAATCCATATAAAGAGAGAAAATATTAGATAACCACCGGTCTTGGTGTTTGTCTCTAAGAGCTTTACTTATTGTTGTATACTGTCATGGTATTGGGGTGTTTTGGACGAGAATGTGTAAGAAATGAGACAATCAAGTTTATTTTGTTTTAGTATTGGTAAATCATTGAATTTTGATTGGTTTTCGAAAATTTATCAAACCATCAACGTTTTATATGCGCATGTTAAATATTTTTATTCACATGCAAGTGTAAAAGAGGAGGGGGGTTATTGTAGATAGCACTTTTGTCTAACACGCCTTTCGTAAACAGTGCTTGCAAACCGTTAACAAAAAAATGGAGATTTGTTTACACACACACACACACACTCTTGCATATTATATACGATATTATATACGCTATATTTACACAATAAAGCTGACAGTGGGCTACAGTAGGAAAAAAACCTTCAAAAACATTTTGTAGAAGATGAAATAAATTAATTTTTTTTTAATTATATTAATAAAGATTATTTTAAGTTGAATTAAAATCAAAATGTACATTTATTTTCGTCAATTTTTCAGTTTATAGGCATAAAATCTTTCGATAAATATAAATGGTTAAAGGTAGTTTATGAGAAAAATTGAAAAACGTGAGAGGAGAAATCTTTTTTAAATGCCGTAAAAAGTGTCTGTGCTATGCGATCAATTTTAAACGTAACCATTAACTTTCTTTTTATTGCAAAAAGAATGAAAATATTTGTTATTTTACTTTGACAGTTGATAGCATCCATTTTGTTGAAGCTACATGTATCAAAACAGTTGCCATTTATTGCGTTTGTTTTGCCAAATCACCAAGAATTCAACAACACGTACAAGTAATATTATTTTATGGAGATGGGTATTCTTTTAGGGCAACGTAACGACCGAAAAATAATTTTCAGCGATGAGGCCGATTTCTGGGTCAATATGTATGTGAACAAACAAATTTTTTGAATTTAGAAAGATAACAATCCACATTGGTATGGATTTTATTTTGGCGGTATCATCGGTTAATATCCTTTGAGAACGACTTTGGCCAGGTTAGCTCTATCAACAGTGAGTTCTATACGTCGATAATATTCAGCGTGTTGTAGCTTGAATTGCCTAACCTAAACACCAACAACATGTGGTTTTAACAGGACGGTGCTAAGTGCCACATGGATGCCTTGCCACATTAGATAATCTGCACGAACGATTTGACGGCAAAGTCATCTCACGTGGAGGTGAGGTGAACTGGCCATCAATATTGTGCGATGTGGTCCCGTTAGACTTTTTTGTGAGATTTCCTAAAGCCGCAAATGTATGCGAATAAGTCTCAAATCACAGCAATCCTCGAAGCCATCATAATCCATGCCATCGGTCTAATTCAGTCTGATATATAGACTAGAATCATAGAATATTTAACATTTCAGATGCTCTACATCTAAATAAGCTTTACTGACAGCAAACGCTTTAAGAAAGACCCTATACTTATTATTCTTATTTTTGTCATTTTATTTTCAGGTTATTCCACTCCTCATGATCGCAATAATAGCCCGCCACCACAACAGCAACAGCAGCAGCAGTCTGCGGCCAATAATGCCATGTTGCCACCTGCACCGTCACAAAACTCAGCCTCATCAACTGCCCCCAGCAATAATAGTAATTCAGCTCTTTCGCCTAATAGCAGTGGCGGTGGTGGTGCTAATAGCAATAACAACAATAACAATAACGGTGCCAATCTCAATTACATGCAAATGACCATGAGAAATTCGGCGGCCGCTGCCTTCTACAGCCAACATCAAATGAAAGAAGAACCGGGCACACAAGCCGCCTATGGTGGCAGCCTTAATGCCAGTGCCAATAATGCGCAAACTGATCCCACCGATTTGTCCAGCTTTGGTTTACCTGCCCACATGGCCAAAGCAGCGGCTGCCGTTGTCGCAGCCAATAGTTATGATGACAGCGACTATCATAGCAGCATGTCAGCGCCAGACCATCAAGGTCAGACAAGCTATCTGGATGGTAGTCCCGATTTCTATGGCCTAAATGGTGTAGAACAGAAATATAATGATTATACACGTTCGAGATTTCACAATCCGTATCCTACGGATTTTTCCGCCTATGATGCATCACAATTTCCTTCAATGACCGCTCAAAGCGCAGCCGATCAATGGCCCCTGCATCATGGCAATCAGCATCATGCCGCCTATTTGTCTAACTTAAGCCTAGACAAAGCTCTACTGGGTGGTTATCCCACGCAGGGTGGTGTACCATGTTTCCAGGGTTCCGGACCCATACAACTGTGGCAATTTTTATTGGAACTATTAATGGATAAGAACTGTCAGGGTTTTATTTCCTGGACCGGTGATGGTTGGGAATTTAAATTAACCGATCCCGATGAGGTAAGCAAATTGATTATACGAATACGTTAAACGATTCATATTTAATATTTCGATTACATTTTTCAGGTGGCTCGTCGTTGGGGTATTCGTAAAAATAAACCAAAAATGAATTACGAAAAGCTAAGTAGAGGCCTACGTTATTATTACGATAAGAATATTATCCATAAAACAGCTGGTAAACGTTACGTTTATCGTTTTGTTTGTGATCTACAAAATTTAATTGGGTAAGTGACATCCATTTTATTATTGTAATAAGATTCATAATTTTTGAAGTTGGACTTTAATGAACCCTTAGAGTAAAGGTGCTTTAGTGCCCGTTTATCAGTTAAGCTAAGTTAAAACTATAAAAAACAATGAACCGAAACGGACTTATTGTTTTCAATAAGATTGACAAGAGAAATCTTAAAGAGAATGTTTATCTCAAGTAAATCAATCAAATACTCAACCTGCCTGTTATCGTACTAGTTTTTGTTATTATTACCTACGGCATTGATTTCATTGCGTAGTAAAATTGCAGTATGATGCCATTTAGATTTGCTGTTTATAGGATCACTTTAGGCGTAGAAAAAAAATTCAGACGCTTGTGTTTCAGATTATTTATACTCCAGTGGTGGCAGTTCAACGAATTTAACTGTTAACTCTGGTGCATAAATAGACAGAATTTTACCGATGACATGGGTTATGTTGGCTTTTAGCACACTGCT
>QOCX01000058.1:391437-478646 GCA_005959815.1 Sarcophaga bullata
GTGGCTTATGCCCATACCAGCGACATAATAAAACCCTACAAGAAGAAATCTAACGGAGTTAAATCGCATGATTTAAGTGGCCAGTTTATGTCACTTCCATGTGAGTAGACCATGTTCCCAATAGTGTTTGCCGTTGATATTGACAGCCTAGCCAACGTCTTTTTTAAAGAAATATGGTTTGATGACGCCTCGCCAAAACAAAATCTACTTTTCATGTGGATTGGTATCTTTCTAAATTGACATTATTCAAGCTTCAGCGATTTGTATACGGTGAATGCGGGTTAGGTGGAACTCTATATAAATTTATAAATTCAAGAGCCAGTCTGCCAACTTTAATGCCAAAGCATGAAACATACTAAACGGTTTCTAATATCATACAGTTTAATTTATTGTAACACAGAAAACCTGTGCTATTCCTACGTGTACATAGATGTAGTTGTAGAAATTGTACGTAACGTATGTTTTGGATTTGGGAAATGCTCCCTAAGTCGGGCCAGACAGACGATCACAGACGATTAATTGGCCACATTTAAAACTGTTTAAAATAATAGTAGTTATCGATGTTTCTATTTCACTTGCCTGATAATTCAGACCGTTCCCCACCCAATTACAATTTGTTTCAAAACTTTAAAATAAATTTCAATTGAGACAACGTTTCACAATAAATGTTAAAAAAATTGTTTAAAAAAATAGTTACAGAATAATAATAGTTTTTATAATAATTAATAATAAGTTTTCAAATGAATTCAATTCTTGTTTTAATTATAATTTTAAATTTATATAATATATGTATGTTATATTATTTTCAGTTACTCACCTGAAGAATTGTGTGCTAAATATGACCTCAAAACCGAAAAGAAAGATGATGATTGAAATAGTTTTTCTCACGATCATAAATAAGTATGGACTTTAAAAATTTGAATAAACAGCAGGAAAACTGGTGGATTCTTCCAAATGTGCTTAAAAGTAAGAAAAAAAATTTTTCCATTTTAACGCTTTGAGCCACTGACTACTCTCTACAATCTACATTCAAAAGAAAAGAAAAAAAAATAAATAAATTAATTAGTTTTGTTAAAAAGTATATTTTTTTTTAAAAAAATATTTAATTTTAAGAGCATTAAAGAATAAAAACAAAAAACATTATTCATCAAATCGATAAAAACGTGATGTAATTTTATAAGTTTTTTCTATTTTTTTTTTGTGCTTTCTATATGTTTTTTTTTTTTATTATAAAATAAAATCAAGAATAGAGACTTGTTAGAGAATTAACACAATAATTAATTTAAAATTAATTAATTGCAAATAAAAAACAATAAACAGCAGGAAAACTGGTGGATTCTTCCAAATGTGCTTAAAAAAGTAAGAAAAAAAATTTTCCATTTTAACGCTTTGACGCCACTGACTACTCTCTACAATCTACATTCAAAAGAAAAGAAAAAAAAAATAAATAAATTAATTAGTTTTGTAAAAGTATTTTGTTTTTTTAAAAAAATATTTAATTTTAAGAGCATTAAAGAATAAAAACAAAAAACATTATTCATTCAAATCGATAAAAACGTGATGTAATTTTATAAGTTTTTCTCTATTTTTTTTTTGTGCTTTCTATATGATTTTTTTTTTTATTATAAAATAAAATCAAGAAAGAGAGACTTGTTAGAGAATTAACACAATAATTAATTTAAAATTAATTAATTGCAATAAAAACAAAATATTTTTTAATACAAATTAAAAAAACCCATACATACATAAAAGCAATGTTCTCGTTAATTTATTAAGTTTTATTATTAATTTCATATGAAAAAAAAAAAAATTAAAATATTTTCAAAAAAACAAAAAAAAGCTCAATTAAGCTGAAATTAGTAAAAATGAATAACTTTTGGAAAATCGAAATGTGCAATTGAAATTTGAATATGTTTTTAAATTAATTGCTTCAGAGTGATTCATTTTTCTTTTTTTTTTTTAATGTTTAATGCCATATTTTTTAAACACTCAGAAATTTTTAAAATATTGTTATTGAGCATCCAAAGTAAAGTGATATTAAATGCACATAACAAAACAACAACAACAACCACATAAAAATTAAATACATAATAATTATAAATAAATTATACATTTTATTTATGTTAAAAAAAAATAAAATAAAAATATTTTTTGTAAATAGTTGTAATAATAATTATTTAAAAAAATATATTCTTTTAAGTGTCTTAGACTTCAAGTTCATTTTATTTTAATCCTTACTATATAAATACTATTTAAAAAGCAAGAAATTATTTGTTTATAACATTAATTTTGTTTTTTTCTTTTTTCTTTTCTTATTATTAAATTATATGTAAAATAGCGTATCGCAAAAAAAAACAAAAAAAAAAAAAAAAAAAATTGTTCTCAGTGCATGAGTGCTTCCGTAAGACTCGAGAGTTTTATTTAAAAATTAAAAAAAAAAAAAAATTATAAAATTTAAAAAATATTTAATTACCACAAATAAAATATACAACATAAACAAATCCCAAGTTATAAAATAATTTAATATAATAGTTTTATTACAAATTTAATTACTAGCATAGACCTTAGAAATTAGTTAAAGTTTTTTTTTAGTTTATTAGTCTTATCTTATTTATTTTTAATTTTATTCTTTTTTTTTTTTAATTTAAAAATAAAAAAGAAAAACTTTATCTTTATTACCTTACCCATATTGTTTAATTAAAATGTAGTTTTAGAAATAAAACAAAAAGAAACATATCTATATATACATACATACATACATAGATATATCTTTAAGTAGGTGTAAAAACAATTATACAAATAAAATTACTAATTATGAAAATATGATAAATAAAATATAAATATAACTAAAAATAATTTAAAATTAAAAAAAAAATATTTTTAATATTTAAGTCAAACAAACAACAACAACAACAAAAAAACAATCTATATGTGAAGAAAAATGCTCAAACAATTTGCATTAAATGAAATAAAAATAAAAAAATATTTGTTAAAAATAATTAAAAAGAAAACACAAGTTTTTAATTAATAAAGTATACCCAGAACAGAACACAAAAAGGTGTGAACTTAAAAGGGTAAAAGGGGACAAATCGAAAGAAATCACTAGTAAAATTAAAAAAATATTGGTCGGTTAGGTGAAGGTTGGGCAGACCTCAAATTTAAATTAAAACAAATAAACAATTTCACAGCAAGGCTAAAAGTCATGCAACAGGGTGAAGGAAGTTTTCATTTACATTTATGTTACGTTGTACGGAAGCCTGAGTGAAGGACTAAAGATCGAAGTGGATTCTTATAAAATATATTACTGGCTTTAGTCTGAACTAGGAACGTTCAAAATTGAAAAGATTAGAATTTAACAAAATAACGGATACCTGAAGAGGATCATTTTAAAATCTGGTAACTAAAATTTGAAGCGTTAGGAATGTCTGAAACCAAAAATCGAAATGTATTCCCATAAAAAATGTATCTTACTGCCGTCAGTCTGAATAGGTACTAGACCTATCAAAATTGATCAGAAAAGATCAGAAAATTACAATATCTTTTCTGATTTATTCGTAAAGGGATTCCTTCCCATATTGGCTGTCAAATTTAAAAAGAAATATTAAAATATTCTTATACACATAAAATAAAAAAAATATTCTAATATCGCATTATATTCAAAAGAAAATTTTGAAACAAAAAAAAATAAAACTAAATTAATTAATATTTCCCTGAATATAAAATAAAATATATTTTGAATTTCTAATAATGATGTATAGTTTATCCACGGCTAATTTACCAGTTTGTGGAAAACTTTTGATAAAGCAATTTTGCCGCTTGACGACGTTGCGTAAAAAACATGAAATACCAGAAAATATAAAAAAAGTAATGACAACAGATCCAAATTTAGCCGATATGGTTAAATATTATTATCATCTGGCGGCTCAGAAAATGGAACCGACTCTGGTTAAGGAATTGGAAAAGAAATATCCAAAAATGAAAGAAAAAAGACGTATAGCCCGTGTAGAAGCAATACTTAATTTAATAGGAATTGTTCAAACATGTATTGAGGTGAATTTTCCTATTATTAAGGACGACGGCACTTATGAAATATTAACCGGTTATAGAGCTCATCATTTGAAACACCGCTTACCAGTTAAGGGAGGTACGTTCAGGTTACTTTATTCCGTGAGAGAGAGAAAAAATAAGTTTCATTACAACTTCCACCAATTCCAAAACCAACTAATTCAAATTCCAACGACTTTAACATTACGTACCAAACAACACAGCTGCAGTGATATTCAAAAAAGATTTATTATGACTTTTGTCGCTTTCACATTTTTCATTTCATTTTAAGATCAAATTCACTTTGTATCGAATATATCGATAATGGAGTACAATTGTTTTTCTTTTAGGCTTACGTTTTGCCCTCGATGTGGATGAACAAGAGGTCAAAGGTTTGGCCTATTTAATGACATTTAAAACTGCTTGCGTTAATGTACCTTTTGGCGGATCAAAGGGTGGAGTACGAATCAATCCGCAGAAGTACACCATTCATGAATTGCAAACTGTTACGAGACGTTTTACAATGGAACTTTTAAAGAGAAATATGATTGGCCCAGGCATAGATGTACCGGCACCTGATGTCAACACTGGCGAACGGGAAATGAGTTGGATTTGTGATCAGTATTTAAAGACCTATGGTAATACAATCAGAATTTCTTTGCACACAGAATCATATTTACAACTGTACAGCACATTTATTCATTCTTAAGGTCACAAAGATATCAATGCATTGGCCATTGTTACGGGTAAACCAGTGCACATTGGCGGTATTAATGGCCGTACATCGGCTACTGGCCGTGGTGTTTGGAAAGCAGGAGAAATATTTATTAACGACAAAGACTGGATGGATTTGCTTAAAATGAAAACTGGCTGGAAAGACAAGACGTTGATTGTACAAGGATTTGGCAAGGTTGGATCGTGGGGAGCAAAGTTTATCGTCGAATCCGGAGCAAAAATGATTGGCGTTGAGGAAGTAGATGCCTCCCTATTTAATCCGGAAGGCATAGATCCGAATGTAGGTAACTTTCAAGTTTTATTCCAATATAGAAATTATATTTTTCTCTTCTATCGCAAGGACTTGATGCAGTACAAAGAAAACAATAAAACCATAAAAGGATACCCAAAAGCCCAAGAGAAAAAGGGAAGTATCATGGGTGAAAAGTGTGACCTACTAATGCCATGTGCCACACAAAAAGTTATAACTGCAAAAAATGCCGATAAAATTCAGGCGAAAATTATTTTAGAAGGTGCAAACGGTCCAGTTACACCGGCAGCTGATGAAATCTTACGGAAAAAAGGCGTACTCATGATTCCCGATCTATACTGTAATGCGGGTGGTGTAACAGTTTCCTATTTTGAATTTCTAAAGAATATAAATCACATTTCATATGGAAAATTGAGCTCAAAACGTGACCACTCAATGATTCAGGAAATACTCAATTCGATAAATGAATCGTTAAAATCTAAAAACGTAAGTACAAGTGTGCAAATTTAATAATATTTTCTATCATATACATATGTACATGTATGTATTTAACATTTCAGATGGAAATAACCCCAAATAAGGCCTTGGCAAACATTAGAGATTGTACTTCAGAGGCTAATATCGTTGATTATGGTCTTCAAGCTGTAATGGAAACAGCCGGTCGTGGCATTAAGGAAACAGCTAATGAATTCGCTCTATGCCATGACTTACGTACGGCCGCTTATATTTATTCCATACTTAAGATATTTCGGACATTGGAAAGCGCTGGTATTTCACAGCAATAAGAGATTCTTTTTTCTTTTCTTTTCTTTTCTTTCTTGTTTCAAAGGAAATTTAAAATGTGGTTTTATAGACCGAACCGACTGTTGTTATCATCATTTCATGTAGTAGGTTCAAACGATAGCAATCGAACCTTCAGTTGGGTTGCTGGTTGGCAACTAAAAATTTGTTAACAAGTGAAATACACAAACGTTGACAACTGGCAATCCAACGAAAGTTCAGTTGCAGTCCATAATAAAGCCATAAAAACCGTATTGAGTATTTGTATAAATTTTTTTATCTTTTTCTTGGCGGGAACTTGTAATACAAATGAAAAGGGCCTTTTTACATCCACTCAAGGATTCAAATTAATGCACGTAACTTGTATGGTGCAAAAATTTGGACTGTCATCTTAATTAAAGAATTGAAACGACCGATAATATAGATTTTATTGTGTTCCTGCATGTTTGCAAATGAATTCATTAAAATTTATAACCGAATCGGGCAGTTATCTCTGAATTTTTACACGTGAGATGATGGGGTTTGATAAAAATTATGAAGACCAACTTCATACCACAGCAAGTAAGAGAGAGCCTAATGCTGCAGATCTAAAAAAAAAACAATAAAATTTGTGTATGCAGTCCAACTAATCCTCAACAAACACCTTCTGGAATTGCATTAGAACACATCAATAATTTATTATAGCCACAATCGAATTCGAATCGAATCGAATCGAATCGAATCGAATTATACACAAAATAATCGAATTTATATACACAAACAACAGATTAATTATACGATAATTTTTAAGCATGTTTCTTGGCGGCTAAAACACGTGAACGCGGTAAACGACACTGGCTAATGCTATGTAAACGATACTGCATTTCGGGTTGATTAACCTTTTCGTGCAACTTCTTTTTAGCGTCTTCGACGGTATGAACTATAACACCGCCGTCACCAGCATCATCCATGTTAAAGGCTTCACCTTCAGCACACTCAGGACATTGTTGGGTCAAAACGATCTCATCAATATCGGTAGGCGGTTCGCAGATCTTCTCAATTTGTTTCACTATAAAATCACCGAAGGCTTTACTGTCATCTTTCCTTTCCAAAATATACACACTGGCTGTTATATCAAAAACACGTCGTTCCAATATTTTCAAAAAGCGACGTACATTAATGAGATCAACATGAGCATGGTTGCCGAGTAAAACCATGAGAGGTGAAGCATCACAGTGGCACATTTGGAATAATGTTTCAATGCCTTGCAAAAGATTCTCCAAGCGTTGATTATTGGCTTCGCGTACTTTACGTAACTCAGCATTTTTATTTTGTTTCTCAGCCAGCGTCTGCTCCAGACGTGCAATGGTATCATTTTGATCTCGAAACGATTTTTGATTGGATTTTTTTAATGAATCAATATCGGAATACAAGCGATTAACGGAATTCGTTAGTAAAGTCATGTGATAGCTAAGTTCATTGGCATAATTGAAATACGAGTAGTAAAGACTCTCCTGTTGTTGGAATTTCTCAATGACTTTTTCAACATTTTGTGTTTGCGTATAGTCCTGTATTTTCTCCAAGATTTTATTGTAAAGATTAATTTTCTTGGTATGATCTCGACGGAATTTATCACGGCGTGCATACTCCTTGGGTTGAAGGTCTGCTAATATCCTGGTTTTGCCTTTCGTATCCATAAATTCTGTGGTGTCCGCATCAGCTGCTATTTTACGCATAATGCCTTGCATTTCCACCTTTCGCAAATCACGTTCTTTGTTTTCACGCTTAATAATGTTTTCGATCTTTTCATAAATATCAATGCAATTATCAAAGGTGCCTAGAGCGTATTCTATCAATTCAATCAAATATTTTTTATCACTATTGAGTTTTTGAACCAACTTTGTGTAGGAATCATTAAAGAATGTCCGATGATTGAGTATCCGAATAAGTTCTTCCCTTAACTGGGCATTTGCTGCTGCAAAACCACATTCACGTCGTATTCCCACCTCCAATAAACTTTCCATAATCATTACTATCTTGCGAGCTCTTGCCACATAGGCCTGATGTTGAGTTTCGGGAACAGTTTTTCTATTAAGTTCGTAAACCTGCTTATTAACACGGCTTATTTCACGCTCCAAATTGCTTATGGCCACTTTTAATTTGCGTACGTCTTCAATGAGACCCTCCTGACATTGTACATGGCATTTAATGTTCTTTAGAGCAAGCTTATTGTCCCGTGTGTGTGTTATACCATTGGCTACCCATATTTGAGCACGCAAATCATTCTTTTCCATTCTCAACTGTTCGATAGCATTCTGATAACTGGCCTCGATGATGGTTTCCTTACGTGTCTTCAGCTTGGTCGAGAGTATCTTTTTATATTCGCGCTGCCTTTTTCCAAGCTCTTTTTGTTTGGCCAAAAAGGCCTCAAGAAAGTTCTTCTTTGTAGTGCTGTCCATGTCGATGTATAGTCTTTTAGGTTGGATTTATTTTTTTTACTCTTTTTGTAAAGCTTTTTCAAATTAATTTTTAAAATAAACAAAAAAAATGAAAATATTCTAAAAATTGTACAATATTTTTATAAAAGACTTAAGTTTTATAAAACAATAAATGAACAATTTTCACTTCAAATAAAGACAAATTTATCTAGGCATTAATCAAAAATTTTTTTACGTCAAAATGTTTAAATCGTTTGGATTCCCCCTGTTCCTAGGGAACATTTTTATTATAATTAAAGTAAATCAAGAAAATGTTTTTAAATGAATGAATTGAAACCAATTTGTTTACAAATTCTAGCATAAATAATAAATTTACAATTGCCCAAACATATTTATTATTTAAACAAATAATTCTTAAACATTATAAATGAAATCTGAGACCCTATAACGAGTGTGAATAAATATTTACAAATTGTGTAGAACGTGTAAATGATATGATTTAATATTAAATGAAGATACTAGGATTTAAAATTAAATTACATCCATTTTAATTAGCCAAATCTGCTTAAACCCTTTAATATGTTACCAAAAAATGTTCCTAAGCCTTGAGAAAAGGGAAAACGTGACGACACAACTGGTTCGGGAAGTGTTATGGGTGGTTCCGCTGGTTTATGGTTTGCTTTGCAATTATACATGCGATTTACCTTCTCGATATCCATAGGAGAAAAGCCTTCCCGTTGGCCCATAACTTTTTTTCCATATGGTTTCTAGAGTTCAATTTTAATGGATAAATAAAGAAAGAAAAAAAAGGGTGGGATGTAGAGTAAAATATTTTTTTTTCTTTTACCGCAAGTAATGTATATCGGGAAAGGCCACAACGCCGACTGGATTTTGAGGAGACAAGAGTTAGGTTACATTAAGCTAGCTTGTTAGCTATTTAGGTTCAAAAAGAGCCACGATATTCATTTGTATGATCAACAAAATGAAATACGAAAAAATATCTTTTCGACGGCAAAAACTCTGAGAGTAAATACAAATTGCCATGAAAAGTTTCTCAAAAATCGACTTTCAACTGTAGATCCACAAATGAATAAAATTAACATACACAACATAAGTGTTTTGAAAAACTTGGTTGTAATCCTGTTGAAGAGCTGTAAGGACCAATTATGTATGTATGTTTATAGTAGGAGAATTTTCAAATTAGTATTGTAAATATTCTTGAGAAATAGTAAGTGTTTAGCACCACTATAACCAATATAGCACGACCAAGATGTCTTTAGAAAATGCAAATAGTGTTTTTAGAAAAACAAATACAAAAGAAAATTCGGGAGTTGTCTTTTATCAGCGTTTTATGTTAATAAAAGCAACGAAAAATCAAGTGAAAAAATGCCCTTTTGCTACCAATCACCAACTTGCTTTATGCTCATGGTAACATGGGAAAGGTTGTGTTTAGATTGTAGGTTTAATTTTTCATTTACTCTCGTTATCAGATAAGCTAAGGCCACATATAATTCATTTGCGCAATAGTGTTTGTTTGCAGATTCGATTTGCTTGCGAGATTTCCTCGAATCAGTGATTGTAAAGATCATTCATAAAATCTTAGGCAAAATGTTAAGTATTTGGAAGAAGAAGCCAACGATTTTAATTAGACCTCAGTTATCATATAAGTTTCTTCTCATCAGTTAAATGTGAGGGCTCTCGAAAATTTAAATATCTAATGAAATATCCGTACTATTCGATTTAATCGAGTTTATCGAAAATGCCAATTTCAATGCAACCATGTTGGTCGTAAGACTCTCATAAATCCTATTAAACATTACAGCGATGGGACACAAAAGTCTTACCTTCGCCACAATTGTTGGCTTGCCATTGTATGAAAATGCTGTTGCTGAATAATGCATGACACTACCATAGTCATAGCCCACACCAAATGCTGCAGTCCGTGGCACCTTTTGAAAATTCGACGCAGCTTTCTCATGAATATTTTGATATTGTATGGTTACGTAGGAATCTCGTTCTTGGCGATTTTGTTCGTGAAGAAATCCCAAAGCATGCATAAGTTCATGTATGGCAGTACCAGGTTTTGTTAAGCAACCCGGTGCTTGTAAATTTACCTCCTGTTTGCCACCGACACGACCTATTGAAGACCAACAGCCCGAATTGCCTCTAACAATGGAAATGTAATCCGTTTCGGTTGTACGTGGCACAAAACGTATGCATGTCTTTGCATGGTATTCATCGATGGCAAAGGCTATCACATCTAATTCACTCTCAGTAAAATCGCCAGCTATTTCAAAGGGAACATCGCCATGCGACCAACGGGAGGATTTTGAGGGTAAACCATTTTTAAGGATAACAGAACTTTGTGGCATTAAAATATCTCCTTCTAGATATGAACCCAATTCTTCAGGATTTACAGAAGATTTGTTGGCTTTGAATTCGGAAACCAATCGGCCAGTTTTATTAGTATCCGGTACGCCATACATAGATGAGCCATAAATACTTAAGTCTATAAGATTTTGAGTCTGGTCATCAGGTATTTCATTTGATACAACTTCAACTATCTCTGAATCATTATCATTAATGTCTGCAGTAGCATCACGAACTAGTCCAGGGTAATTGCTTGAAGTTAATGGTATACAACTAACATTATTATAAAAACTGCTTATGACCGTTAATAACAATGTTATGAATTTGAAATTCATTTTGAAATTTATTGCTTTAAACGGTATTTTTCTTTGAGTAGAATAATGTTCTTGTTAAAATCTTAAGTCACAACTAATTCCTCAGGCCACTGGCTGTTTCAATTTATATGCATTCTGATTTTAATTCTAGACAACGTCACTCACAGTTATTTGGTTAAGTCAACAATCATTCATTCCATTACGCGTTATTGAAGACCGATAAGAACACAACTGCTGTGATCAGCAGGCACTTGTGCTTGTCTCTCTATCTTGTGGCTATGGAGCATACACCTACACATATTACGGCCAGCCTTCATATCGTAATTATGTTTTATTTGTTTAAACAGCCGTTGACATTTACAATTTATTTACAATTTATTTAAATAATTATTTGCTCTAGTTTTTCTTTCTTTCTTTCTATTTCAGTTCAGTTCAGTTCAGTTTAGTTTTTTACAAATACTTGCTCTTATCGTTATGGTAGATATACTCCAATTTTGTTTTGGCATGTTTTTTTCATTCTTTCGATATAATTTCTCCAAAATCAGTTCAGTTTGTTATCGTTTTCGTTGGATTTTTTTTTCATTTTTGCATAAACTTGACTCTTTATTTTTTAAATTGACTGATAAGGTTGATGACTCCTTCTCACCTCACATCAAATAATCTCATTTTAAAACCTTTTTTTTTTTTATTAAAAATTGCTCTGCAATATTCAGCTACTAAGCGTCATAAACTAAATAAAGATGATTTATTTTACTTGGAAAACCCCTTGGTTTCATTGAATAAAATCCAGTTTATGGTTTATGTTTGTAAAAATAACAATCAAAGATCCAAATTTGAGTATTTTTTTTTGTTTTGTTTAGTTTTGTTTTGTTTTAATAACCACTTAAAAGTTCAATAACGAGGTAATCGAATATTTAAACAATTGTGTATGTGAAGTAGAAAAGCAATAGAACCGAAACATTGTGTCAAATAAACAAAAACATGCTGTAGTTAAACACAAATATGTATGTATGTACATAATTATGTGATTACAAACAGAACAAGTGGTGGTACGTTATGGAACAGCAAAAATTATTGTATAAACCGCTTAGCCTATTCTATTAACCCCAACTGCACAAGAGAATAGCCACAATATGAGGTTACTCACTGCTTAATTCCAGCAGCACTGATAATACCAGAACTTTTCTTTGGATTAGAAAGTGATGTTTGGAAGTAAAATTGAAGGGATGCGCTTTTCAAGCCATATACAAACGTCTTTTTTTTTCAGTATAACCTACAAATACTGACCAACCGTTTAACCAGGCACAGCAGCCTTAATTAACAATTGTTTAGAAAAGGAATCACTCAAGAAATCACTCAGAGAGAAATCACTCAGAAATCATGATGAATGATGCATAATGATAATAACAACTGATTCTACAGAGTTTTATGCGGCCTTTCAAAAGTCTACCTGCGAAGTCGAAAAAGAATTTTTACTTCTCGCTTAAACAGCTGAAAGTAATTTTTAGGAAATAAATTCCCAAATTGTGTATTGAGAAGTCAAAGTTGCCGTAGTCTAGTAGGTAGTGTGTTGGATTATTAGACATGAGGCCTCGGTTTAAACCACAGGTCAGACATCTCTAAGAAAACGAAATATAAAAAGTATTTCTTCGGCGACTTCCTTAGCAAATTCCTGGCAAAAACTCTAAAGCTGGATTCACCCATGGTTTCGGAACAAAAATTTTGTTCAAAAAATTTTGTTCAAAACAAAAACGGAACAAAAATTTTGAACAAAATTTTTTGAACAAAATTTTTGTTCCGAAACAATTTTTTTTATATGGAGTTTGACATTTGTCTTTTTGAGAGAGAGAAAGAGAAAGAGAGTACATTTTGTTCGGAACAATTTCAGCTTGAATTGGTTTAATTTGAATTTTTGTTCACAAACATTTGAACAAACATTTTGTTGCGAAACCATGCGTGAATCCAGTTTAAGAGCCATATAAAATTGTCATGAAAAAGTTTCTCAAAAATCTGTCTTTCGGAGTTGATTTTAAACGATGGGTCCTGCTACTCATGGATAAAATTAACACACACAACATAAGTGGCGTGAGAAGCTAGGTTGTAATCCGAATTGAAGGGTTGTAATAACCAATTATGTATGTATGTATGTATGTATCTACGTAATATGTCTTGGATTCACATTAGAAAAGTAGTTGATTGTGTCGACCAGAGTAAAGTGCATCAATAATATCAAAATTATCATATTAAGAACGAGGAGTAAACCATTTTGGTGTTGTTTTTCTTGTTATCAGCAACTTTGCAAGAACGAGCCCCAGCTTTTCTTTAGGAGAAAAGTTAAATTTTATGGTTATGTCCCAAATTTTAACTCACTATTGAACGTACATAACTTTTCATAAAAAAATTCGATGTTTATAAAATCTTCTTACAAAGTAAAGCTTAAAATATTAATCAAAAACGCAATTGTTTGTATTCATCAACACATTACACAAAGCATTGTACACCTGAAAAATGTGAGCTAATAAAAAAAAATTGTCATCTGTAGGGAAATAGTACTCCGAAATCAGAAAATTGCTGCACTGCTGTTAAAACGTTTACTTCGAACGACTAAAAGCAATGCGTTTATGTAAGCTACGGAACTTCAAAAAAGAGATGGATGTAACGGTAAGTGTGGAAACTATACGTCGAGGACTACGAGACAATAATCTTAACGCTTCTCCGTTTCTCTAAACATGTTGCAAAACGGCTGTCGTTCGCAAAAGCACATGCCAATTGGCCCAAGGAAAAGTGGAGGAACATGCTATGGACAGATGGATCGAAAATTGTTCTTTTTGGTGGAAAGGGTTGTAGATATTTTGTTCGCAGGTCACCTAATAGTGAATACAAACTCCAGTTTACAGCCAAATTTATCAAACATGTTGGCTGTAGTATTATGGTATGAGGCTGTTTTTCTTATCAAGGTGCAGGCTCCATACATTGGTTAAAAACCACAATGGATGCATCGGTATATGAACAAATCCTTGATGAAATAATGCACACCAGCAAAATGGCAAGTAAGTGGTTCAGCGAGAACTCAGTCAATGTGATGGAGTGGCCTGCATAACTCCCGGATTTGAATTCCATCGAAAATCTGTGGATGGACATAAAGATAGGAGTATTTACAATAAAACGAAAAAGTATTGAAGACTTTTGGAAAGTCGTACAGAAAATTAGGGGTTCCCTTACAGTTGAAAGATGTTGATTCAATGGGAAGGCATGGTCCAGCTGTAATAGTGAATGAGGAGTTCATCTACAAGATATTCCTATGAAATAATTGTTGTAAAAAATTACCTGAAGTGCTATTATTTTGACTGAGCAATTTTTAAGTTTTTTTTTTTATTAATTAATTAGCATAGTTTATTAATCTTTTGAAAGAAAGTAATTTATTTTTTATAAAAATAAATAATATTTTATTGAGTTTTGAATTAAATCGGACTAACATTTTAGTAGATATAAACCGAACTTAATAAAAATTTTAATTTGGTGCTATTATTTTGAACGCAGCTGTACATACATATGTAATGTATACGAACTTTGATCTTCTATAGGATGATCTGCCTATAGAATAGAAAAAAACTTGGAGCTAGAAAAATATAATCGTAGGTAGTAATAGGTAAGGACTCTAATATCTCGATAGTATTACTGTGGAAAACGATGGAACGATGGAAGTCATGTGGGGAGTAGAATTAAAAGAAGAATTTGTATATTTGTACACAAATGTAGAACGTATGGAACTCAAATTCACAGTGTCAAAACTTTATAAGAGTTAATGTCCTTAACACAAAGTAAAAGCTTTAAAGTTTACAACAAAATAAAAATAAAAATAAAAATGACAAGAGTTTACGGAAAATCTTGCTTAAAAGGAACGGTTCTAGATAAAGCTGCTATAAAAATGCTATAAAATTATAAACGATATCACAACTTTTAATTGTAAATTTTGCGAAAAAAAACAAGGAAAACAATAAAAAAAAAAAGTTTGAGCATAAATTTATTTTAAGCAAAAAAAAGAAAAAAAATTAAACGAAAATCATAGATAACAATGGTAATTAAATATTCGCAGTTTAAATGGACTAAATAACCCGCTGTGAACATATAAATAGAAACATAAGTCTAATGGATAGTGCAGAAATATACTAAAGCTTCTAACTAACTTCAGTGCACGGTTCTTAGAAAGGTGTTCAATCAAAATGTTTAAATTTCCAATGATTGGACTGTTGTTCATGCTAATAAGTCAAGTATGGTCGGTGTCTTTCATACCTCAAATTGGTGATGAGGAAGAATTTATCACGGTGAAAGAGAATAGTTTTTATGAACCAGAAGTTTCAAAGGACGTCATTGATTTAAGTTTCTATGGTGATGCAATCTATGGTGATCCGGATGATAAGGAAACTGCTCAATTGGTGGCCAGTTATGATCCTGAAATATATTCAGTAAATCCTGAGGAACTAGGCACTTATTTGGAGGGCGATATCCTAATACCGAAAAGACAAATGATTACAAAAAACGGCATCACGTCGCAAAGTTCTCGCTGGCCCAATGGCATTGTACCCTATGAAATTCGTGGCAATTTTAATTCTCGTGATAGATCCATAATCGAACATGCTATTGATGAATACCATCGACTTACTTGTATACGCTTTGTACCACGTACAACAGAACGGGATTATGTGTCCATTGTAAGCGGAAATTCGGGATGTTGGTCTTCCGTAGGACGTGTAGGTGGCAGACAGGAAGTAAATTTACAGTCACCTGGATGTCTGAGCAAACCTGGCACCGCTATGCATGAACTAATGCATGCTCTTGGTTTCCTACATGAACAAAATCGTGAGGAACGTGATTCCTATGTATCGATACAATATCAAAATATACAACCAAGTACAATGTCCAATTTTGATAAGGCTTCAAGAACTTTAGCCTTTGGTGTGCCATACGATTACGGCAGCGTTATGCATTATTCGTCTACGGCTTTCTCTACTAATGGACGTCCAACTATTATTGCCATGGTGAGTTAGCTTAATATATTTTGTTGTTGTTTCTCAAATAAATTTTTACTAAATTTACATAATCGGGATTTTTTTTCTTTTCTTGTAGCGAAACATGAATGGTGCACAAATGGGCCAGCGTAATGGATTTTCGGCTTTTGATGTAGAAAAACTCAATAAAATGTATGATTGCGGTTATGGCGGACCTTCTGCACCTGCCCCTATTCCCGCTCCTGCCCCTATTCCCGCTCCTGCTCCTATTCCAGCACCAGCTCCCTTCCCATCACCAGCTCCTATTCCATCTCCTGGTATTTACCCCTCTGTGGGACCTCAAGGGGTGGATAACTCTGTTATAAGTAGTTTTATGAGCGGATTACTTGCAGGTTTAGGTCTAGGCGATGAACCAGCAGAATGAAAACGAAATATTATTCAAGATTCTTTAACTTTATTCTTGTCACGGCTTTGGCAAACAATTTTTTACTACTTACTGGCATAAACTTCTGTATTTTAATTTTAATAAAATAAATTCATCTTTCATATGCATATGCACGCAATAATTTCATATTCTATTGTGCAGAAAGCAAATAGTAATTCGTGCAAGAAAATATTAATTAGTAAATTTATTTTACAGTTATGGGCATAGACATTTACTAACGGTCAATAAACATTTACAAACATTAAACAGGTAAAACAATCAATGACGAATATTACATCAATTTATTGGAACGATTTAATGGCTTTCGCTGCACTTCGTCTAGAAAAATTGTTTTGAAAGCGATTTTGATTTCTATAGAAGCCTTGTTCGGAAAATTTTTAGCATACAACCGAAACTGTATTTCAATTACTCAGACTTTCTCGAGATGCCAGCTTCAGTATAAAGCCTGATAATCTTTTAGTAACAAAATAAACGTGACAACTATAATTCTGCAATGGTGGGCTAAATAACTCTTCTATTTAATAATGTGATAACGACAGAGAGAAAGCATAGGAATTACTTTACGCTTAGCTTCTTGGACATGGTTACGAATATTAGTAGGATATAATGGAAAAACAAACTCTCTACGTCTAAACTCTACAATTCAAGATTTATGAGTGCAATAAAAGCAATATAATTTCTTTGACTATCTTCAAATATTTTTGGTTTTCACATTTAAATTGCCGCAACTGGTTGTTTGTCATGGTGGCCATATTAAAAATAAAGCTTGATTGCAAGACAATTTCATTATACACTTGCCAAGTTACTTGCCCCCACTAATACTCAACAATTTTAGGTAATTATTATAGAAAAATTTATTTCAAATGAGGATACAATTTTATCAATCAGTATTAACCCAGGTGAATCAATAGAAAAACTTGAAGGAATAGAAAAACTTTTGATTTATATTTAATGAAGCTTCATTAAAATTTAAATAATGAATAAACGATTCATCGAAAAGGCCGCATAGTATGTATGTATGTAGATGAGATGAATTTTTTTTTTGGAACCACATTATATAATTTAAACATTTGATCGATCGTCGGAATCCACCCCGGTAAGAACGTTTGGCATAAAACGACCTATCACCCTCTCTATCCAATTTTACCACAGTTATACATTTTATTCAATTTTTTAATATCGGAAGCGGAGAGACGAACACGTTGGCCAATTTGAGTGTTACCCATTTTCTTCTGTTAAATAAGATCTTTTTATCTTCTTATAATTGCTTAAAATATTAATTGATATTATTATTTTACCTTAGGTATTATAGTAGGTTGTCCATTTTTGGAGAAAGCTTTTCCGTGGTAATGCATTACACTTCCATAATCGTAAGGTATCCCGAAAGCAAAAGTATTCGGTTCTTTATTAAACCAATTCTTGGCTCTTGGTTCAATGTTTTCATACTGTATGGATACAAAGGAGTCACGATCTTCACGATTTTGTTCATGGAAGAAACCCAATGTGTGCATGTATTCATGCATAGCAGTACCTGGTTTTATTAAACATTCAGGGGTTTGTAGATTTACTACTTGTTTGCCACCAATACGTCCCACATAAGAGTAACATCCGGAATTGTCATTTTCAATCGATATATAATCCTGTTCGGTAGTGCGTGAAACAAACCGTATACAAGTATAACGATGAAATTCATTGAAGGCATTGTAAATATGGTATAATTCACGGGGTTTAAAGTTGTTGCCTATCACATATGGCACTATGCCATTAGGCCAACGAGAACTCTGTGAGGTAAGACCATTTCTCATCATCAATCCTTCTTTGGGTATTAAAATATCCCCCTCAAAGTGTGAGCCCATTTCTTCAGGATTTATAGTATCGTTTGAGTATCCTGAATCAATTAAGCTGTTATTAACGGCATCCACAATTTCAGTTGAATCGCCTAACTGCCCTACCAGCAATACGAATGAAATAACCGAAAATTGAAACATTTTTTTTTCTTTTTTAATCTTTGCAGTTTTCCGAGAAACGTTGTTGTTTTGAAGCTTTTTATTGTGTTTTGTATTTTCCAACAGAATCATACGACTATTTATATGCTTACGACGGATTGTCTAGTCCATTACTGTTTTACTAATTAACATCTTTATTAACTATTTTCGCAACAATCAAATTATATTCACCGTTTAGTTCAAATTCTCTTTTTCCAAAACATGACAAATAATAAATAGTTTATTTTAGATAGTTTCTTATCGGTCATGAATTATTGATTTTTTTTACTGATCTTCATTGAAATATTTTGTTTTCATCACTTCTGTGTTTCTATCAGTATTACAAAAAAATTATTAATTTATGAAGTTTCTAACAATTTTTCCTTTTTTCTTTTTATTTGCCACCATGAAGTTAGTGAACGTTTAAACATTCTTATTAGACTTTCTTAAAAGCTTGTAAAAGCTTGAAAAGAAATTTGGTTTAATTTGTTTTGCTATTTCAATATTTCAAAATTAAAAATACTTGAATTCAGTTTTCGTGGAAAAACATTTTTACCAGATAATAAACCTTTAATAAAAGCTTTAATTTTTAAAGAAATTTCATATTATATATCACATCTACATACATATATCTGAAGAGATCAGTATTTCATTTTTTTGAGTTTAACTCATCACAAATGAAAAAAAAAACTCATCACTGTCATACATCTCAAAAAAAAAAAAAAAAAAAAAAAAAAAAAAAAAAAAAAAAAAAAAAAAATGGGAGAACATTGACTGAATTTTATTGATAAAAATTACCATGAAATATTTCTCACATATCTGTCGTTCGGTCAGCTAACATAAAATTAACATAAGCGGTATGAAAAGCTAGAACGTAAATCAAACTTCAGGGAAAGAAATTGTAATTCCTAAATTAACTTCAAATATTGTTTTTCTCATTTAAGTAATCACAACGAACATCATCATCTTTGAGTCAGTCATTCATCAAAACCAGTTAAATGTCTCTCATAATCCAGTGCAAATTTAATGTAAGAGAAAATTCCCAATTCTTTTTTGTACAAAAAACAATTCTTCTGTGTAAAAAGAAATCAAACAATTCCTTAACACTTTTCGGCTTTTTTTCCCTTAACTAACTGCTTGACAACTATCCTTACATATGTGCACATGTATGTATTATTATTTAAATGCTTTGGAAAATTTATTTATTTAAAGTCAGAGACTATTTTAATATAAGCTCTGTTAAAATGTAATTAATCAGTAAATGTTTCATGATAAAGGCCGTATGTAATATGATGAATTTTTCTAGAACCAAATTTTAAAATTTAAGCATTTGGCTGATCGCCAAGACCCAAGCCAGTCAGAATTCCACTAACAAAGCTACCAATAACATTATTATCTACACCCTGACCACCGGTAACAGGAGGTATTATGGGAGTAGGTGCTGGAGTTGGAGCAGGAGCAGGAGTAGCTGGTGCATCATAGCCACAATCATACATTTTATTCAATTTTTCAATATCGAAAGCGGAGAAACCATCACGTTGGCCCATTTGCGCGTTACCCATGTCTTGCTGTTAAAAAAGATGTTTTTTTTATCGTATTATAATAGTTTAAATTTTTAATTGATATTATTATTTTACCATAGGAATGATAGTGGGTTGTCCATTCGTGGAGAAAGCTTTGGCGGAATAATGCATTACACTGCCATAATCGTAAGGTACACCGAAAGCTAAAGTTTTCGATGCTTTATCAAAGTTAGTCATTGCACTTGGTTGAATGTTTTGATACTGTATGGATACGAAGGAGTCACGTTCCTCGCGATTTTGCTCATGTAAGAAACCCAATGCGTGCATGAGTTCATGCATAGCAGTACCTGGTTTTGTTAAACAACCAGGGGATTGTAGATTTACTTCTTGTTTGCCACCAACACGACCCACTGAAGACCAACATCCGGAATTGCCACTTACAATCGATATATAATCCTGTTCGGTAGTGCGTGGCACAAACCGTATACAAGTACGACGATGATATTCATTTATGGCATTCTCAATAATAGCCATGTCACGGTCATTAAAGTTGTCGTGTATCTCATATGGTACTATGCCCTTAGGCCAACGAGAACTCTGTGAGGTAATGCCATTTTTCATAATCAATCTTTGTTTCGGTATTAAAATATCACCCTCCAAGTATGTACCCAATTCTTCAGGATTCACAGCAAATTCTTCAGGTGTATAGTTGGCCACCAACATAGCGGTGTGTTTATCATCTGGATCACCATAAATAGCAGCACCGTAGAAACTTAAATCTATAATGTCGTTAGAGTGTCCTGAATCATTTAAACTATTGTCAGCGGCTTCCACAATTTCACCTTCTTCGCCTAACTGACGTATTAAGGGAATACACCAAACTTGTCCTACCAGCAATACGAATGAAATAACCGAAAGTTTAAACATTTTCTATTTTTATTTTCTTAAATCCTTGCAGTTTTCCAAGAAACGTATGTTTTTTACAAGCTTCTAACTGTGTTCTGTATTTCCCAATAAGATGGTATGACTATTTATATGCTCACGACGGGTTGTCTAGTCCATTTCTTTTTACTAATTAACATCTTTATCACAATTTTCGCTACAAGCACATTATATTCACTTTTAAGTTCAAATTTTCTTTTCTTTTTCCCACACATAACAAGTAATAAATAGATTTTGACTTTCTTATCGGTCATGAATGATTTATTTATTGTATAACTTATTTATTTATTTTTACTGACCTTCATTTAAATATTTTTGTTTTATCCCTTCTATGTTTCTATTCGTATTCAAATAAATTATTTCATTATCAATTTGCTAACTAACAATTACATTCAATTTAGTTAAATTTACTGCCTTTGTTTCTATTTGTACTTGCCGCCGTGAAGTGAAAAAATGATTAAACATTACATATTATAATGAAAACACTTTCTTGAATTTGAGAAAGCTTAATATGATTTCATATTCTTTACTTTGGTTTCCTATTGAAACATTGCAAATGGAAAATAATTAAATTTAGGTTTTGTGGAAAAATAATGTTTTCAGACGATAAAGCTTCAATAAGAGAATTAAATGCACAATGTAGCAAATATCATATACATGCATCTTAACAGATCATTATTTCAATTTTTGAGTTTACCTCACAGACAAAAAAAAAAATCCTTAGATGTTGTCTGACCTGGGGGTCTTCAACAAATCGAAATATAAAAAAAAAATTGTTCTTTAGCGACTACCTCTCAGCAGTCTTCTGACAAAAACTCTGAGAGTAAATAAAATTGCCAGGAAATATTTCACAGAAATCTGTTGTTCTTAGTCGACTTTAAACTGTAGGTTTCGCCATTTAAAATTATAAATAAAATTAACAAACATAACATAGTGGTGTAAGACGCTAAAATGTAATCCTGATCCTTACTGAAGGGTTATTTAGAAAAATTAATCAATTGTAGTCGCGTAGTCTAGTAAGTAGTGTATTAGCTTATTAGACGAAAGACCGGGGTTCGCATCCCCGGTCAGACATCAAAAACGAAATATGAAAAAAATATTTCTTCGGCGACTTCCTCTCAGCAGATTTCTGGGAAAAATTCTGAGAGTAAATAAAGTTGTCATGAAAAGTTTCTCAAAAAATCTGTCGTTCGGAGTAGACTTTAAACTGTAGGTCCCGCCACTCATGTATAAAATTACCACACACAAGATAAGTGGTGTGAGAAGCTAGGCCATAATCCTGACTGAAGGGTTTTAATGGCCAATTATGTAAGTTATGTATGTGTGGAAAAAATTAAATGCAGTTCGTTTTAAACATTAAAATAACAGCGTATAATAATCGTATAAAAATATTTCCCAACAAATATTTTTAACCAAAATCAAAATTGTATAAATTGACAACTACGAATAGAAAAATGGTAAATTTTTGTTAAAAAAAAAAACATTGTGTATTCTAATATTCTAGTATACATTTAAAATTAAATGTCATAGGAAGAAGGTGGATTATATTGGCTCAAAAAGGAATGGCTTAGAAAGCCCGTATAGTATATTGTTCGCTTTGTTACAACTTATTCGAAAATAATAAATTTTAAAAATTAAAATTATTATTTTACCTTTCAATTTATGATTCAATTTTAGAGAAAAATCTTATTAGTTTAAATTAAAATTTTTAAAAAATTCCTAAACATTTTATTAAATCATAATAAATACGCACATATAAAATAAACCCTTAAAAACACGTACCGTTTTATTTTACCTTTCAACACAATTATCAAAAAATTCGTATTTTACATATCCATACTCATGGTCATAATTACGTTTGGATCGATATCATCGGAATTTGCGGAAATATCTTCATCGTCAAATTTTAATTTCATGCCCGTATATTTCATCGCAGCCGATTCTTCCTCTTCTATTGGTGGGAATAAATTAGTATTTTTTGTTGCCGTATATGTGGAACTACTACTATTCCACGATGATTTTCCATAAATGTCGTCGATAACAGACTCTTCATCCATAAAATCTTCGATGCAGGTTTTTAAAATGGTCGAAGTAACAATACAGTCACGATTTAAAGCTAAACTTTTATGGAAATATGTAATCGCTTCTTCGAGATTATCCATTAGAGCGTAGACAAAACCTATAGCGGTATAGGTTTGTGGTGATTGTGGTTTCAAGAGAAGGGCCTGTGGTCATAGTTATGGGAAAGAGAGAGAGAGAGAGAGAGAGAATAAAATAACCCATGGGGGGTGTTGTTTATTTAATTTTTAAACGCTATTTTAAAATTATAAGCAAAAGGAAGCAAGGCTTTAGAAAGTAAACTTAATTTAATGATTTTAAACCAACACCCACTGAAATTAATGCGTAATTTTAAGCTTTCAACCAATTAAAGTACTTTACAATATAATTTTTAAAATTATAAGCGATATTCGAAGGTAAATTAAATACATTTTTAAAATCCTAGTGATTAGAACGTAACTGATATTCCAAAAATCCGAACAAAACTCTGAATTCCCATTTTGATTATAGAAGTGAGGAACTAGACTGTAAACCCTGACAAAATGGTTGTAATGACCAATTATGTATGCGTTTATGGGTAACGAAAGTAGCATAAAAAATTATTTTCTAACAAATAACAAACTTAAACATCACATAGAATTAGATAAGTATAATAGGCTGAAGATGGATTCATGTTTCAACAGACATTTTGACGATATTTTATTGGAATAAATATTGACTTTATGGTAAAAAAAAAATAATGAAGACAATGAAATGCTAGCTCCTATACAAGACGGCTATTTAAAAAAGTTGGGACGTTCATATTTGTCATCAAAACTACTAAATATAACAGTGTATCAACCTTAAAGGAGATTATGTTGAGGTATAAATCAAAATTTTCTTAATTTGCTTTAGTTTGGATTATGAGTCATCCTTATCAGAACTATTTCATAATTTACTTATTTATATAAACTAATAGGTAATGATTTACTTATCTCAGTTTAAAATGTTTTACGAATTTAAAAATTTAACAATTGTGTTTAAGAGTATAGGAATAGTGAATAATTGAAAAAGTGAACTTACATATTGATGGTATTCCAAAGCTTCTTTATACTTTTTATTTTTGCGACAACAGTGACCCAAATTATTAAATAGTGGTTCCCATCTAGCTGATACCTCTTCTTTATTTTTCTTAGCTCTATTTGTAACAATATCTACTGTAGCGCGAAATACTTCTTCTGCACTTTCATAGCTACAAGAGAATTATTAAAATTAATATAAAATGTTTTTAAATTTCTTTAAAAACATTATACTTACTACTCGTATTCATATTTTATAACACCCAATTCGTGCAAAACGAAAACATCTAAAGGTGCTATAGACATGGCTTGATAAAAGAATTTCTCGGCCAATTCCAAATTTTTCGTCAAGCCACACTCTACACCAATATAGAGTAGGGGTAAATGACAGCCACGCATAAGTTGTGTAGCT
The DNA here is from genome assembly GCA_005959815.1 of Sarcophaga bullata. Taxonomy (NCBI): domain Eukaryota; kingdom Metazoa; phylum Arthropoda; class Insecta; order Diptera; family Sarcophagidae; genus Sarcophaga; species Sarcophaga bullata. The sequence goes on from QOCX01000058.1 coordinate 415,780, forward strand.
TTAAAGTACGCAGCCATAGCCTGTAGAAATAGCTGAATTAATTCAATGAAAAACTATATTGACATTATGTTTACCTGATCATGTTCGTTTTCTTTGGCAAAAGAATGACCATATGCCAACCAAGCGGGACCATACAAGCGATCTAAGGATGTGGCTTTCGAGAGATAACGTCTAGCAGGATCACTTTTACCTATTAGATCATAATAACAGCCCACAGCATACCATGAAATAGCTTTATCCGGGTAGCGATCCACTAACTTGTGGGCAACATAGAATAATTCTAAATAAACGTTTTACTGTTATGTAATATATTTAAAAACTAAAAATTTAAAACTTACTATTCGAATCTGCAAATTCAACTAAGCAACCAATTTGTAAGGTTAAAGCTGCATTGTGATAAGGATCGATTTTTAAAAGCCTAACAGAAACAAAACATCATGTAAAACAATATAAATGGAGTTTATAAATTGAAAATTTTACTTACTCGGTAAGGATTTTATAACTCTTTTTGTATTCACAATCATAAAATAGTTTTTCCGCTTCAGCGGCCATTACATCAGTACTTTTTTGTATGCGTGTCATACAGGATGATAAGGCTAAGGCATTCGTTGCATCAGCATTATCTTTAAAACGAGTTCGGCCTGGAGTTTCCATATGAGAACGTTGAGATTCGTTAATAAGTGATGAGGCTCTTGTTAAACTAACTTGTAGTGAAAATGATGGCATCTTTAAATCTTCCAAAACTCTAGAAATCGAAAAACATTTCTTTTTTTAATACGTATATATTACAATTCAAAAATATTTCAAAATTACTTATTAGCTGGAGACATAATTTGTGTCTGTTTCGGTGTAACAATTTTCGGTAAAACCTTTTTATGTATGCTTGCATCTGATGCACGGGTAGCCTGAATTTTTTCCGTTAATTCTTTGATAGCCTTTAATGTATTTACATTTCCAATTGGTGTTTCCTCTAGATTAACATTCTGTAAAGCAATAGAAGTACCTAAATGTAGTAAATTAAGGCGTTATTAGCATTGAAAACATCTTACCGGCCCAATTGATTCGTAGTATTTTTTCAATTGTGTTTCATATAATTTTGTTATTAATTTTGCATCTGACTCTGATGATTGTTGTTCAAGAGGTAAATGTTGCATCAGTTCTTTTTCTGAAAATGTTTAAAAAAAAGTAAAACCAAATGACAAATAAAAAAAATGGTGGTTCGTTTAACAAATTATGTTGGATTCATTTTGTGTTATTTCATTTTCAGTAATACAACATTACTTATATCATTATTAAAATCAAAACCAATTTCTTGTAGCAAATCCGTTGGTAAACTGCATTGCACTGATGGTCCACTGGTGATCCACAGGCAATTTCAAAAATCTGTCAGCGGGGACCACTGATTCCACAAAAAATTTTAAAATACTTTTTTAAAAACTGTAACTAAAAAAACGAAGTGCTAATATATGCTATACGAACAACTTGTCATCTTGTGCATGCAGTTCGTAGAAACATCGGGAATATAAACTGTTCGCTTAGTAAAACGTGTTATGTACATAATTTCGTTGCAAGTGTTTATATGATTACTACGAAGCTTTTAAACCTTATGTTAATCGGACATTTTTCTTTCAAGAGTAAACAAATGTTTACTGTTATACATATGCATGTGTAAAATTCTGTATTTCTACAAATGATAAAATCATTGGAAAGCGTTATTTGCACTGTAAGAATGTTTAAAGAATTACTTTTTAACTGAAAAGTATTCTATTCATACTCTATGTATTTTAAATTAAATCACACACTTAAATGATTATTATAAATCGCTAATTTAAAACGTTTTAAATCGCACTTTTAAATCATGTAAGACGCACATTTCCACTTAAACTAAAGCAATTAAATTGAATTTTACACGTCAATATGGAGCTTTTCTGTGGAACTCCAGACAGTATGTCGAATAGACTTTCATTTTAGCAATTATTTTAATATAAACAACTCACCTTCCCATCCCATTAACATTTCATGCTGAACGAGGGCATCCAAGGCTTCAAAGCAATACACTGATTTGTGTAATGCCTGTACGTAATAGTCCATTGCTAAACCCCGATTATCCATGGCTTCATATATCTTCCCCTTTAAGAAACTTATAGAGGCCATTAATTCCTAAAAGAAAAGATTAAGAATTAAATACAGTTATGTGTTCTTCAACGCTTCTTAAATAAAACTTACATTTTTTACACACTCTTCACCAAACAAAGCGCTTGGATTATCCACACTCACACCATCTAATGGTTGATTGATTAACGATGATGCCAAGTATTCTATATCGACTGTGTTAATGACCACAATAGCCTCATTGAATTCCTTGGCTTCGTATAGAGCCTCCAGAAGCAAATTATAACAAGGGATGTGCGTCTTTTCCAACTTGTGCAAACGAATAGTGTGAGCAGCTCGATGGTACTCCTTTAGCAGAAACATGCATTGTGCCTGACAATACACATCTTTGGGATCGTTCTGGCTAAGGCAACAAACTTTTTCTGCCCAAAAGAGCGCACTCTGATAGCGTCGCATATCTATGAATTGTTTTACCAGTTTACGATAATGCTCTACATCGATAATTCCATTTAAATCGCTCGCGATATTGTTACGCATTTCACTATCCCCAGTCATTGCTGGAGTAAATGAATTCACTTCTCAATTAAATTTACTTCTTTGCAGATCGAAAATAATTTTCAAAATGAATTTGCGGTACTCTTCTAGCGGAATGTAAAATAACTGTTTATGCTCCAAAAAAAATGTCAAATCAATTATGGCCGGCAATCAGCTGTTGAAAAATATTTTTATAGAACATCCCTGTGTCAGCTCATCAATATAATGTTGCCAGAAAATAATAAAAAAAAGAAATCACCAAAAAGAGTAAAAAATAAACAAGTTTATGTAGTTCACAGCTTTTTTTATTCATTAATATTATTTTTACATTTATTTCATGTGTGCATTACATAATATTTTTCAATGTTAGTCTTTTTTATGTGTAATAAATAGAATTTACGGACACAATGGCAACACTTTATTACTCCAACCAACGTTCCTTTGCTTGATAATTTTGTATGGTGGTTGACTCTGCTAATAGAGGTGAAAATTACTTATTTTAGACACAAAACTTGCAAATATTCAAAAAGGTCTTATTTAATTTCTATTTTAAGAAAATTAAGCAGCCCATAACCAAAGACGAACGCAACTACACAACATGTGTCAAGTTGCAACCAACAAACACTCCTTTTGTGTAGAACTTGAAAAAATTTTCTTTTTTCAATTCCTTAAAATCCTGCACAGTCTCTTGATTTTATTCGAAAGGTGAGGTTTTATTTTCTCAAGCACTTAAACCTTCTCACAATCACAAAGAGCACAATATTTGGAAAAATTCTATTCCATTCCATTTAATTTAATTTTTTATATTGTTGTCGTTGTTTTAGAAAAAAAAAACTACATCAGCATATGAAAGAAAACAAACACACTTTCTAGTTCAATGAATTACGGCAAATTAAGTGTATTTTTTTGTGTTTTAAATTAATTATTAAAACTTATTAATAAAATTTTTAATGTAAAAGAATTTCAATTATTCTACAATTAAAATTCTCTTTTTTGCTGCTGTTGCTGTTGTTGGTTCTGCTGTGTAGGGAAGGAAACAATAACAAATAAAACTGTTACAAAGTGGTTGTAGTTGTTATTTTATTATATACAATATATATTGTGAACAATTTTTTTTTGTTAATTTTATAGCAATTAACTAAAATACTTTGTATGTGTGCATATGTATGTAGAGCTCTGTAAGAGAAGAAAAAATATTTTAAAAGAAGAAATTTTAAATTCGAAATGAACAAGTGTCATACAAAAATTAAATGAATAAATAACAACAAAAAAAAGGAAATAACGGTGAATGAATTTTTTACGATTTTTTTTAAGTTGAATTGTATTGTAATGTGCCTGTAACAGAGTAATTGCTCATCTTCTTTTTATTGTAGAAGTGTTCAAATGAAACCAAAAGTAGTGAGTGAGTGAGTGAGTGAAAACGATTAAAGAAACAAAATGTGCCATTAATAAAAAATTTAGAAAAATTAAGAAAAAAGTTACCATTTTTTGGAAAAAAAATTAGAAACAGAAGTCTCACCAGCCAGCTACTCACAGCAAAGGACCGACCGACCCATCTCTATCTTTTAAATAGCGGTCACAAAGGAACTATTCTTATAAGAAGAAGGTAAGTTTTTTATGTGATTATTTGGTAAAATTTTTATCACTTTTCCAACATGTGTTTCGAAAAGAAAAGAAAAATGAAGAAGAAAAAAATGAAGGGAAAGGACACCAAAAGAAAAAGTAAAAGAATATTTCAAACGGTAATAAATAATAATTTGTTTCAAGAGTACATTTTTATGGCTGTTCAATGCAGCATTTAGAGTCAGTAGAAGCTGAGCTGAGCTGAGAACAGAAAAAATCGGGAGGAGTCGTTCGTTTTTTATTCGTTTGTCACGTTTTTTTTGTGTCTTTTCTTCCTTAAATTTATTGTGTTGTTGTTGTACTTTACGTTAGTTGTAAAGTATTTTATTTCAGTTGTTTTTTGGCATTTTGTTTGTTGGTACTGTAATAGTAGTTCTTCGCACATAATGCTGTTACTTTTTTTTTATTATTATTCCTCTCCACTGTAACATTTACACACTTTTCGATAATAATTTGTTTCGAGTGTTAAATTATTAGCTCCTCTTTTTTACTTTTTCAATCTTCCAGCTGTAACATCATCATTTTTTTTTAGTCACTCACTTCCAACCATTAGACAATAACATCTGTCATTAGTGACCCTTTCTGCGTCCTTAGAAAATTGCCATAAACGTACTACGTATGTATGATGATGAACATCATACAACATTATTGTTGTCAATTTGGTTTTGCCTTTTCTTTTTGTTTTTCCATTTCATCACGGCCTTTTTTTACAACTTTGCCGGTTTTTTATGTTTTATTTCTCCCACTCTATTTCCCGGAGAGTCATTTACTACAAATACTTCAATATTGTTGTAACATTTTTGTTATTAATCATAAATTTCAATTTCAAATATTGTTTCCTTTCGTTTTTTTAGCATCATTTTAAACAACATACAGTGTGTTGTAAGAAAATTCCGTTATTTTTATTATAAAAAAAAAATTAAAAAACCTTAAAAAAAGTCTAAACGAAACTAAACAAATTTCACACGTAATTTATTTTATTGTAACAGAACAACGTAATAATGATTCTAAAATATTTACAGATCGAATGAATGTACATTTGTATGTATATAGAGTTGCTAACAGCCTACAACTTTGAAAAACTGTTAATGACATCACATAAAACACTTAAATGTCTAATTTTTATAAAAAAAATTATTTTTGTTGGAAAGAAAACTTAATATTTATATGCTTAAGTATAGTCAGAATCAATTCTCAACCAATTACAGCTCGTTTCGCGTATTGTCCTCTGCTTTTAAAAAAAGAAACTCGTCTGGAATACGACTCAGAACTTAAAACGCAATAAGTTTCAGCAAAACTGGCCCTTGTCAAATGCTTTAGCAATGTTTAAACTCTAAAGCCATAACCTTGCTCTCACCAAAACATCAAATAGAACAATTCTAACTTCTTCATGTAACGCCCACCGATCATCAGCATTACTAGCATTACAGAAATCGTATTGCCTGTCGCTGATAACAATGTTTAACACCTTTTTATTTGAACCACAAGGATGCCGAGATAGTAAAATGTGAAAAGATTTTTCGGGTTTGTAAATGTTCTGTTTTTTAAGGAATTTATTCTTTAACATTTTGTCTTTGCGATGTTAATTTCTTAGCCCTGTTTTAACTGTCTTGTAGGAGTGCTATGTAATCAAGTAATTATAGAGGCAGCTTAGCAATGAAATTGAAAGTCAGCTGAAATAAATAGAAACTGACAACTAATATCTTATTATGCAGATTATGCAACCAGACCAATTGAAATTTCTACCGAACTAATGAAACAAACTGTAGACAATGAACAGTCCATCAAGAAAGGTTTTACTCTTAACCTTAATTGAAAAATACTGGTGTAAAGAAAAATTATTTCTATACTTGTTGCCATCGTAAGTGCCAATTGGCAAAAAAGAAAAACTAAACTTCCAAAGAAAACTATCAAAGCTATAGGAAAGCACTGTCGATGCGAAATTCAGTTGTAGGTCAAATCAATTCAAATTACGATTGATTTGACAACGACCTTTTTTTCTCGATACCGAATAAATGCCTCAATATCAATAAACAGTCACACAGGCAATCCTTAGATTCCGTTTTGTAGGTTTTTGTCCGTAAGTTTGTGTGGCTAGCCCTAATCATGTAGTTTCAAACGGTTTTATGTACAAGTTAAGCTTTAGGGCAAGCGAAACAGTGCTTAGAGTTTGGAAACAAAAATTTTAAATAAAAAATTAAAAACAAAAAAAATACCGCAACTAAATTTTTAAAACTAAATTTAGAAATGATTGTCTTGTGTTTCTGTAGTTATCGAAATAAAAGCTAAAAAGTTGCTTTTTTAATACTCACTAAAACAATACTGCGTCATGTAAACACAATTCTGATTGATTTTTATCTCCAAAAGGATCATTACTAGACTCTTGGAAAGATAGAGAGATAAATTAGCGAAATTAGTTAAACTAGTGGAAGGGCTACTTGATGCACTTCTGGCCGAGTTAGCTCAAGTTAGAAGCAAGAGTGTGGTACGATATCGACGAAAATGATACGTATTATGACTCTTTCAATACTCATTGACCAACAGGCAGAGAGAGAGAAAGAGAGAGAGAGAGAGAGCCTGAAACTATCGAACACATTCTGGCCTCTATCCTGGTAAGTAATTGTGAATATTCAGAATTCTTGGACGAATCAATTTTCATTGCTCAATTTTTTGACTTTTTTCTTTACACTTCTATTGGACATTTTCTAATATTTCCTTTCGTTTTTTCTGCTTTGAGAAAGAAATTTTTTATTTATTATTTTTTTTTTGCAATTTCCCTGGAAGAACCTTTTGTTCCTCCGAAATTGAAAGCTCCCATAATGGGCCTTAAATGGTCTCTAGGTGAAGGCATGCTTTTCACACCTGCCTGCATAATCTAACCGAATCTGGTCATAAGATCTTGTGTTTCTAACACCGTTTTGCGTGATCCAATCGCACTTACGGATACAATGCCAGTTACAGATTACTTATCGATTGGAAAAACAAATTGAAAGGATTGTAGAGCTATGGGAATATAATTTGAATTCCAAGAGCAATATATTTAGATACAAAGATATTATGTACCACGAATATGAATACCCTTGAACTTTTGTTCTTTTTGTTATTCTTCATAATTTATATGCAGACAATAATAATAAAAAAATTCCTGAAAATTGGTTTCAAATTCTGCTAAAGTCATTCCAAACGTTAATCTATGTTAACTGTGGCACTTGTCTCAATCAAATTCACAGCTTAAATTTAAATGAATTTTTACAACATATCTCTCTCTCTCTACACACTCACACACACATACACATTTGATGATGAGAATACTCTTCATTTGTTTCCATTTGTTTTTATCTTCCTATTTAACCTCATTTTAAAATGTAAATCGTATTTTAATAAACCTCTTCCTTAACTTTTTCTTTGAATAAATTTTAAGAAGCATCAGAAGGAAATGAAACCAAGAAAAAACACACACACTCAAACACAAACACACTCTCTTTTAAATATATGTATGTATGTATATATTTGTTTGTAGTGGTGAGTACAACTAAAAGAAAACGAGTGTTAGTTTTATTGGTAACTAATGGACTATTCATCAGTTTATTTGTAATAAAAATCCAAACATTTCATATTAAAATTCTTCATTCTTACCAGGCATTTGATGGTACATGAACACAAACCCCATGCATGCATACATGCATATATACATACATACATACATACATAAATACGTACTCCTCAATCAATTGCACATTGAACACACACATATGCAGACAAACGCACACCAACACAATACTTCTTAACGTATACAAGCAAATAAAAATGCGAGTATTATTCTGTATGAGATCGCCGAGTGTGGTTGTTTGGTTGGCTGATCGTTGCTTTACTCGTTTCTCTTCTATTATTTAACGAACTTTATTTTTCATTACCATTACCACTACAATACATTATATTTTATAAAAAATCACACACATACACACACACTCACTCACACACAGATACAATACAGCTTACAAATACATTGAAACAGACAATATTTATATGTAGTCGATTAGAAATGTAAAGGAATTCATTCAAATCTCTTAAAGTCGAATTCATAAACAAAATCTTATTGTTGATTTAATGTACACATTAGTTCAGTCAGGTACATTTGAAGCTGAACAAGTTTTTATTAAGAATTTTTCAAAAGCAATTAATTCAATTAATTAAGATTTACTTATTTACTTCACTATATTAATTGCTCATTACAACCCTTCAGTCAGGATTACGAAACATCTTCTCACTCTACTTATGTTGTGTATGTTTATTTTATATAAGAATGGCGGGATTTACAGTTTAAAGTCAAATTTGAACGACAAATTTTTGAGAAACTTTTCATGGCAATTTCACGTTTACTCTCAGAGTTTTTGCCAGAAATCTGGTGAAAGGTAATCCGCGAAGAAATATTTTTTCATATTTGGAGATGACTGACCTGGGGAATATCTACAATACCTTTACTGTTTATTAGGTACAGAATGAAAGGCTATTTTATAATCTACATATGCATTGATAAGGTTAAGTTGATACCCAGTTAAACACAGTCGTCTATATGTGTCATGTCCACGCATTCGAACAGCAACTTCTATGATCTTCAGCAAACTTTCGATAGGAACAGATCTGTTTTACCACGTAGTCAAACGATACTTGTTAGAATAAAGGTTCTAATCGACAGAAGACACAAAGTATGCTCTATGATTTTATCCTATTTCATCTTTTCCGAGAAACGTAATGTATTTAGACGTTCCCCATAGATGAAACACCACTAATCGTTTGGACGGGAGAAATCGTCAAGTAAGCACATAACGTGTGAACACGAAAATGTCTTTTCTGTAATCCATCCTCGATCTAACTTCTATCCAATTAAATCTGTAAAAGTCTGCATGGAGCTACCCTTCACTGTTTTCCAGCAAATTTTGTAAATCAAATTTGAATTTTTGTAAGCAATTCTATAGTGATCTGAGACTCAACTGCAATTCCCTTGAATACAAAGTCAGTTCTCTTAAGCTGGATTCACTCATGTTCACGAAACAATTTTTTTATATGGAGTTTGACGTTTCTGTTTTTGAGAAAGAGAGAGAGAGTAAGAGAGTAACTTTTGTTCGAAACAATTTCAGCTTCAATTGGTTTAATTTTAATTTTTGTTCCAAAGCAATTGAACAATGCTGCCACATACTTCAATTTTATAAGCAAATTTGATAGAAAATTGATAAAATAGTAAAATTAATACGTTGTTTACGAACATATTTCATATGGTAGCCTTGTTTTTCCAGAACAATTGTTCGAAGTGGGTGAATCGTTTCAGAACAAACTCTCAAAAACTAAAATTGTTTCCAGCTTTACACGCTTCTGCAAAAGGTAGATAACATGGTTTAGGCAGTATATAGGATAGTCGTCGTAGTCTAGTAGATAATCTGTTGGCGTATTAGACGTGAGAACACGATTCAAACCAGAGGTCAGATATCTCCAGCAGATTTTTAGCAAAAACTCTCTGAGAATAAATGAAATTGCTACGAAGTATTTCTAAAAAGTCTGTCGTTCCGAATTGTTTTTAAGCTGTAGTTCCCGCCACTTATAAATAAAATTAACGCACACAACATAAGTGATGTGAGATGCTAGGTTATAATCCTGACCGGAGTGGTGTAACGACCAATTATGTATGTATGTATGTATGTACAGAGAGTTCTAGATTTTTAAAAATTGTCAATACAGTCGCATATTTATCTACAATACATTTAACAGCTTTGATTAGTATAAATAACAGACGGTAGGGCATATTTCCAATATTTTGGAGAGATTGTTGTACATATGTATGTATATGGCACATTGTTTTCAATTCTCTTGTTTAAAATCATTAAAAATAGAACATCATTACACCCCGTTTTTTAAAACTTAAACGAAATAAAATGATTTTAAAATTTTCCATAATTCCATAATTCATTTAGAATTGATTCTTAAGTAGTACTGTTCTAATCTAATCGTAACAATGTGTGAGTGAGTCTTTGTTGTGCCTGCATTGGTATGTATGGAATAGTGTTTGTGTTTATGCAGAACATTTTTCCATTTGGCTCCGCTACCAAATTATTTTTACATTTACACTCACACACACGCACATACCCATAAACATAAAGGATGTCAACACATACATATATGCACATACATATATACATACATACACTTTTATGTGAAGGATATTTGCTTGTATTTGATGTCGCTGTCGTTGTCGTCGTTTGGTTTGTATTAAAAAGGAATAAAACTTGGAATATACAAATAGTAATACTACAACTATTTTAAAATGTACACATTTTATCGTTTTAAAAACCTGAAACAGAGAGAAAGAGAGAGAGAGAGAGAGCGAAAGATATAACAAAATGAAAAAAAAATACAAAGCGGAACTACACACATACATACACATATACATACAATGTACGTAAACTCTCTACCATACGTTGTATGTATTTGTATTGTGTTGAACACACAAAAAAAAAAAAAAGGATTCAACGACAACAGTCTGACAAATGTCTCTTTATTTTATGTTGTTGTTTGTGTTGTATTTCTGAGTTTTTTTTTTTTTGCATTTTGCCTTTCTGACTTTTTTACCTCCTTCATTTGGTTCATTCGACATTTCGCTTTTATCTTTCCTTTCCCCCCCTCTAACAGATATACATACATACATATATACATACTACACACACACACACGTACATTCGAATAACGAATAAGTTGAAAGAACATCGTACAATGTCTTGTATTGTTGTTGTTGCTGTTTTATTTTTTTTCCTTTGAACTCCAAAAAACCATGTGTTCGAACTTTGTTTTATAAAGTTGTAACAGTGTGTGTGCATGCACACATCTACATAGTACATATACGAGTACATTAAAATATACATACATACATACATACATTATGATGAGAGAGGCTTTTGCTTTTAAATGAAAAGGAGCCAAAAACAAAACAAAAACAACAAAAAAATTACTGTGTGTATTAGAAGTCAGCGTCTTTGGTACTCGCTCTTGTTGCTTGTCATCTTGTCATCATCATCGTCAACATCTTCGACTAGTGTTGGTGGTGGTGGCATTAGATGCTGTTGCTAAATGCTGTTGTAAATGGTTAATGGAAATATATTTGTAGAAAAGTTGCTCCTTTTAGATGTTAAATTATTTTCTTATTTACATTTCGTTTATTTTTTTTTTTTTTTTGAAGTCGTAAAATTTGTTAATTTTTCTTCTGTCTTCAAATTAATCTTCTCACAATAATTATTAAGAGTGTACCGAGTACATTTAGTAAAAAACCTTTTAAACACACTGTATGTACATCATGTTTATATGTACATATGTATATGCTACTCATATTAAACATAATGAAATTGTAATTAGGAAAGAGATAATGAATGAAAAATGAAATATTAAGAACCTTGAACTCTTTATTATTTACGCCAAAGTGGAACTAGTGTTGTAATGATTTAAAAAAAAATGAACCCGAATTGATAAATCTCATCGTAAACGCACTGACGGCTTAGGCAAACTTATATTATTTACGTACGGAGCCACAAGACAGTACAATAAACCGCTATTAATTCAATAATAAAATCAGGAATTTCACACATGTTGATATGTTTCAAAAAACATTGCCGGTGATTACACAAACCTAGTCTATTACCGGGATGCTACACGATCAATTTTTGCTTTTAAATATTTAACACACACACATACATATACAGTTTTTTACTAACACACTCAAAAATTCAAACATTGAAACGAAATTGATAAGCAATTTTGCTTTCAATAAGTATTTCAATTTTTTTTTCGTCCAATAAACCTAGCTGAAGTTAGTTTTTTGAAAAATTCAGCCGCTGTAATTTGTTGTTCCGAACACGGAAATTAATACAAAATTGTATAAAAAATTGTGGTCGTCCTATGTCACAGCTGCCAATTTCTAAGCATTTTGACAGATAGTATGTGTGAAAAAATTTATTGATAACATTGAACGTGAAACCTCGATATTATTGTCTAATCAAGACCCTTGAGATCACTAAGAATGCATGTTTATTATTGTACACATATTTTATAATACATACCATAATATTTAAAAAAAAATATACAAAATTAATGTAGATCAGACAGTCCTAGCACTTTTTAAAAGAGTGTAGGATTCAAAAGTTTCTCTCCACTATACCCAGTGGGTCAAACCAACACATTTTACAGAGACGTTGTTTCTATGCAATAAAAGCTGTCAAAAGCTTTATTCTGGGAAGGAGATAAGGTACGTCTGTACATCTGTCGCTAATGAGCGTGACATCAAGTACATGTCTTCCATTAGTAACAATAAGCATGGATTCATTGCCTCTAATTTTAAGTATTAATTTATTGCATACTATAAAGTTCAAAATTGATTCAGTTTGACATAGGTAGACGTTTTTATTCATTAAGTGGTGTGGCACATACGTACATACATACATACATAATTGGTCATTACAATCCTTCAGTTAGGATTACGACCTAATTTCTTATGTTGGGTGTATTCATTTATCCATAAGTGTCAGGACATTCTGTTTAAAGTCGCCTCCGAACGATAGATTTTTGAGAACTTTTCATGGCAATTTTACATTTACTCTCAGAGTTTTTACCAGAAATCTGCTAACCATCTAACTACGGCGACATCTATTTAGCTAGTTTATGGAATCCGTAGTCGCCGTAGTCTAGTAGGTAGTGTGTTGGCTTATTAGACGAAAGGCCAGGGTTCGTATCCCCGATCAGACATCTAAAACGAAATATGAAAAAATATATTTCTTCGGCGACTTCCTCTCAGAAGATTTCTGCTGTTCTGTTTCTCCAAAAATCTGTCGTTCGGAGTAGACTTTAAACTGAGGAGTGAGAAACTAGACCGTAATCCTGACTGAAGGGTTGTAATGGCCAATTATGTATGTATGTATGTATGTATGTATGTATGTATGTATGTATGTATGTATTGGATCCTTTTTTTTTTTTGATTTCCTGAAAAAACTTCATAACACCTGATGCACGGCAATTAAAGTAATACTAAAAGAAAGCCATGCTTAGATAAGGATTTTAGGAAAACAGTTTTTGTTACAAATATTTCGTTTTTCATTTGCCAACTTAGAACACAATGATGCAAAGAATCTGTTAGTGAAACACGCAACTAAAAGAATTAAAGGGTGATGCAGATATTTCTTAAATTTACACACACTACATTAAACATTTTTTTACTAGAAACTCCTTCAAATATTTTTTTAAAAAACAAGAAAAAAAAATACTAGAAAGCAAATTTTCTTATGGAATGGCATGGATGGAATGGTTTGAAGTGCAACATATATTGACCTGAGGGCCATTAATAGTCCATTACGGTTTATAAACAATACAAGTGGTTAAAAAAACAGGACAATAGCAAACAGCAACAATTTCTAACAATAGCTAAATAAATAAATAAATAAATAAGTATAACTAAAACATTCACAACAACAACAATAATAATAATAATAACATTTTTACTGATGCTGGCAGTAGTAGAGTCAGTGATATTTTCTTTTGTTCACTCACTTATTTCATGCTGATTTATAGTTCTAATAATGGAACTCTGTTTTCTTTTCTCTCTCTCTCTCTCTCTCTCTCTCTCTCACTCTGCGAATGTCGTATTTATTTTTGTTTTTATTTATATTTTTTTTTGTTCTTCCTATTGAGCCAGTTTCCTTTGCCGTTAGAAAAAGAAACTGTAACCAACAACCAATTACCAATTCTAGTCGCAGCTCATCATCTGTAAACTATGAGTGTGTATGTTTTAGTCAGCGAATATATATGTTTGTGTGTGTGTGTGTGTGTATGTATGTGTTTTCCAGTGTTACTATACACTATACAAAGATTTGTTAGACTCATAAAACTTTCTTCATCTTTTTTGCATTATTTCTAAGCAAAAAGGATTACACTTACATAAAAAACCCATTTGTAGACGTAACGGCTCGTCCTATGCCTTTTTTACGTATTTCTTGATTCTTTTTTTTTTTCATTTTCGTTTTTGTTTTTGTTGTTGTTTTTTTTTTCTTTTTTGGAATTCTTTTCTTATGAACTTATGTGGTAAATTGCTGCTGCTGAAACCGATTTTTTTTCTTTTATTCTGCCTCATCTGACCCTGCCTTGACTCCACTAAATAGTTTTTTTTTTCCATTATTCTTTCTTTTTTTTTTTCTTCATTTCCATTTCTTTAACGTTCAGTTAAAATTTCTGTTGTTGCTGCAGCTGTTAGAATATTCTGCCTTTCTGCCTATTTCTTGCGTATTTAATTTAATTCATTTTTTTATAACATATTCTCTCTCTCTCTCTCTTTCTCTCACTCTCGCTCTTGTGCAGGGTCATGAGTTTGGAATTGAACTGAAAAATTAATCTGAAATTAAAAAAAATTTAATTTTATTTTTAAATTGAACGGCTATCCAACTATTTGTGAGGATATTGATTCTAGTTTCCAAAACACATTGTTTTTTATTTTAAATTATCCACTTTTACTAGGAGAGTAAAAATTGTAAAAATAGCTTCCGGAAGAGTTTCTTTCTTCACTTGACTCAAATGGTTAACAAAATAGGAACAAGTTTTGAAGCTTGACCATCTGGAAGCAACTCGCAATAGACGTATATCTCCTGCCAATCGAAACAAATTTACAGCAAACTTATTCTGGCCGTCAAGAGTGGCTTATGTCAATTGACCATTACTTCTCCATTTGACATTATAGTGTAAAAAAAATTAAAATTCTAAAATTTTCGAATTTCTAAATTAAGAGGTTTCACCTCCCTACAATCCATCTAAGAAAGCCCTTCACCACTTGTAAATGGAAAAGGAATATTAGAGGAAGGTCAGGGAATGCCACCATTTAGTGGGGGAAAAAAGATAGGAATCAACAAGTACACCAAATACTAGTAGACCATTATATCAAGGCAACAATAGATTGATTATACATTATCCTTGGACTATGAAAATAGAAATGGAGACAATGCAGAAATTCTTTGTGGCAGCCATATGCTCATAAGAGGGGTACTGGCACAAAGAAAATTATTTCATCCACTATTGTTACGATTTTGTAGCAATTTTTGCATGAAAATTTTTTTCATGAGTTTGATGGCGAAATGTCGGCTTCGCTAAATTCAATAATTTTTTCCAAATTTTCGACAAAACGCCTTTCCAGAGAGTGTTAAATTCTTAACAACCAAATTACTAGAATGATTTCATCGAATCAAAATTGGGCATTATCGATCAAAGTTGCGTCATTGCCTTAATCGCAAAAGAAATCTGAAATTTAATTGGAAAAGTTGGGCAAAAGTAAAGCTTTCAAGGAATTTTTTTTTGTTTTCTTTATAACACTGTCAAATGCACTTACACAACCTAAAGGTAGCCTTTTAACCGATTTTTTACACACTTAACATATAATACATGATTGGCCATTTCAACTCTTCCTAGCTTCTCACACCACTTATACGGGTGTGTTTAATTTTATACAAGAGTGGCGGGACCTACAATTTAAAATCGACGTCGATCCCTAACGACAGCTTTTTTTGAGAAACTTTTCATGGCAATTTTATTTACTCTTAGAGTTTTTGCCAGAAATCTGCTGAGAGGAAGTCGCCGAAAAAATATTTTTTCATATTTCGTTTATGATGTCTGACCGGGGATTTGAACCATGACCTTTCGTTTAATAAGCCAACACACTACCAACTAGACCACGGCGACTTCACCGATCTTTTACACATTTTGATAAACCGATCGAAGCTGGAAATGTGTCCTTGTTTTCATCCGATATAATGGATATATTGGCTGTTGGCAATCGTTCATTTACAAATTGTTCTGTTTGTTGTCACCATTGTCTAGCAAGTAATGTGTTGGCTTTTTGGACGTAAGGCTAAGGTTTCAAAACCCAGTTCAGATATCTCTCCTGAACAAAATACGAAAAAAATTTTCTACAGCAACTTCCTCTCAGCAGATTTCTGGCAAAAACTCTGAAAGTAAATTAAATTACCTTAAAAAGTTTATCAAAAAAATTTTTATGGATTTCTTATGGATCAAATTAATTATGAATTAATTAAGGTTGGTGGGATAAGAAACTAGGCTAGGTAATTTTTAATTTCAAACTAAATATAGAATCCTGCTAAGCATGTTATATTTGAATTATTTAAATACATAATTAAATACAGACTTTACTGATGTTGAAAATAAAAAAAAAATGTTGAAATTCAATTGTTAAATATTTTAAATTTATAAAATTATTATAAAAATGAATGTCACTGGCAGTGCCATTTGTCTTATTAAAATCCATTACGATGACGAAATCATTTGTGACCCGTTGCTTTTTTAAATACCCTGTATATTTCGCAATATTTTATCATCCATTTAAGTGTGCGTCTTAAAATTATAATGACAACGTAGTGTGTACGTTAAAAAATTACGTTGAAACTACATACAACTACAAATGGTATCGTACATATACAAGTGCCACTAGGGGAGGAGGGAGGGGGGCTTAACTAAAAAGAACATCAACTTTAGTACTGAGGAGGGGAGGTAAGAAAATGCTGGAAAGACAATAATAACGTCAACACACTATGAAACTCCACTTGGTTTTTTTTGTTATTTTTTCTTTTTTTGGTTTTTCTTAAAGAATATTCATTAGTTCATTCTCCTACTTACGTACTTTAGTTTCTTTTTTCATGTTGTTAGTTTTCCTTTCATTTTAATACTTTTTTTTTCATATTTCCACTCCATATCCGTTGTTCACACGCATACACATATACACGCACACATATATGTATTTATGATGGTATATCCTTAAAATTCAACATATTTTCCAAACACTCTTTTGGGTTTTTGGAGGAAAAATTATGCCGCCAGTTTTATTTCTTCAAAAAGAAAAAAAAAACGAAAAACGAAAAACGAAAAAACCAAATCTTGCTTGTAAAACCATGTGTGCGTGTGTGTGTAACTGCATATGTGTATGTGTTTGTTAACGTATCCACTTCAAAAGGTTTTTTTTCTTTTTTTTTTCTTTTTTTTTTTTTTTTTTTTTTGGTTAATACCATATTTTCCATTTGAAATAATTTTGATAGTGATGATGACGACTTGTCGGCTTTTCTGTATGAAAGGACGCATGAACAAATGAGTGAACAACCGTACGAAAACCTAAACGTAGTGATTTTAAGGAAACGAAAAATATATTGACTCTGACTGCCTTACTGCCTGACTGCCTGCTTGCCTTAGAGACTGAAGAGCATTTGTTGTCAGGTTAATTGCATTATTTTATTTTTATTTCATTCTTTCCTAATTGAATTCTATTCTATACATAGTTTTGTTTTGATTTTATTTTCAAATTCATTCATTCATTCATTCATTCATTCATTCATCCTTTTCGTCAAACGGCGGGTTAATTATTGAATTATTAACACTTTATTGAAGAATCTAATTATAAACGAAGGAGATAGAGTAGAATTTTGTTAAAGTTTACAATTTATTCGTCTAAATTTATATGTGACGTCTAAAAAATACACAAGAAAGAGTTCAAAGTAGTTTAGAATTTATCGAAGACTATGTATGTATGTATGTATGTACGATAGATATATGGTACGATAGATAAATGCCATTAGAAATTTGGTGGTTGGAACAATAGGAGGGCTGGATGTTGTAGAAAAATAGAAATTTATAACAAAGTATTGTTTAATATTTTAGATTTAAAGGTTTCGAGAAACCAAATTCGCTCGTGTTGTGAGGCAACGTCTTGTTGACACCACAACCCATATAGTTCATAATCATCAGCGACAGATCAAAAAAATCAATAATCAGCTATTACGTGTAGTGACACTCATGAATACCAAAATGTCAGTTTTGTCGAGACGCAATATTTTTTTTTTGCGCAATCAGTTTTGGGCTGCTGAAACCCCGATATGAGATAATTTTGCTTATTGAAGCTGAAGAAAATTTTTTTCGAATAATCAGCATTGAAAACCTATCACTCTAGTTTCAGTTTTTGCATGAGTTGGAATTTATTTGGATGTAGGTAGGCCCAAAATACTATGGAATTACGTTCATTGCAATAATGCATACATTTGACCACAACTGTAACGCTTACAGACTCTTCAAATGCCTACACAATCTTATCAATTTCTTGTACAGTAGGCTGATGGTGACGATCATTATATTCTCCATAATGCATGAGAAATGCATCTTTAACTCTTTTTTCCCTTCGTATTCAGTATTCGATGTACGTAAATAGCAAACTTTTCACTAAATTTACGAAACTTCAGATGGAAAATATTTAAATGCCCTTTTTCTTTTGAAATCACTTAATGGGTAAAACAACAATTTCTTAAATTCTGTGTTAATGATTACATGAATGAAATAAGTTAAGAATTTTACGTTAAAGCAGGAAAACTGCTTCAGAGTCTCAATTAACATTTCCAGTCAGCCGGCCTGACTTCAATAGACTGTAATAGTTGATACTCTTTTGGTTCCATCAAATACAGAAACATACTATCATAAATTAGTTTGATTCTTAGATTTCTTTTGGTCCATACGTCACCAAAAAAATTGAAGAGATCGTCGTATACCATAATCAAGGCTTTTAAAAATTTATATTTTACCACTGACTCACAATTGGACCATAACTCTTCACATATATAAATAAAAAAAAATCAATAAATTTTTTATGAGTTTTGGAAACGTTTTGAAGCCGCAGTAGTCCAAGGAGGTAGTGTGTTAGCTTATTAGACGAGACATTTAACGCCAAACGAAATATAAAAAAATATTTCCTTTCGCTCAGCAGTTTCTTAGCAAAGTTTCTCAAAAAAACGTCTGGAGAAAATTAACATACACAACATAAATGGTGTGAGAAGCTAAGTCGTAATCCTAACTGAAAAGTTGTAATGACCAATTATGTTGTATGTGTTTTGAAATTTAAATAATAATAAAAATGCTTTTAAACAGTTGCCATCCAAACACCCAGCCACCCAAACACCATAGCAAGCCTTAAAAATAATATTAATTACACAACATTGGTTATTATATTTGGAGACTGAAATGCAAGTTAGCAATAGATTCAAAGCAAATCCTTTGTTATTTCTGCCTTAAAGTAGCCATTTTTGTTTTTAAAGGTTAACAAACGGATCTATGCGAATGTCCTTAATGAAAATTATTTAAAAAATTTTAATTCAAATTATAAATAAATAGAATGAATGTAGAGAATATTTGGTCGATTTTAAAAATCTTTGGCAATCATATTTTTTATAATCGAAATGTGTATGTACGTTTGCAAATGGATGGCTGGCTCATAAACAGAACGACGCCAACTCTTATGATGTCACTGTATTCAGTGACCTGCTGCTGCTCACATGGAATTAGTTTTGATGAAGGTCAGATAAATGTTAATTTTCATATTCAATATACATATTATTCTGCATTCTTAAATAAATTTGTTTTCTTCTTTTTTTTTCATCTCAAGATTATTAGCCTATGATGCTACCTTAAATTATGTGATGTATGCCTGATAACATTAACATTTTAATTTTTCCAATAATAAACCAAGTAGTTACAACGACTACAAACATAAATACCTAATAAAAAAAATAAATAAATAAATAGAAAAATCACACTGTGATCGTTGAAAATATTAATAACAAGAGTATGTATGTATGTATGTATGTATGTAGTTTAACAAGGCAGTTGGCGAACAGCAATAGTCAGCTTTGGTCGGCAGTTTGGCACCAATGTTTGCAACATTTAAATAAAAATCACACCTTATTGATATTTATTAACCTTTTGCAATGAAAATACCGAGTATTCATGAATTTCTATGGCATTATATGTCCTTTTTTTTTTGTGCATTATTTTATCATCTGTCTGTCCGTTTGTCTGTGCATCTGTCTGCTTATGGTATTATGTGCGAAAATCAAAGTTATTGCGAGGCAAAGATATCAAAACAGGGCATAAAATTTGCATCATTCAATGAGAACAAGAAGAAGAACAAGACACCAGCAGTATCTAAAGCAGAAACACAGAACACTGGTTGAGGTTGAGACTACGTGCCACATCCGTACACGCTCTTACTTACTTATACACACACATAAATAATTTATAAAATGTTCGTTCTTTCAATGATGAAACCACCAAAGCAAATCTAAACGAGACATTTACTCTGCCATTCAGTTGGTATAAACACACACAAACACATACACACATGTATATATATATATAAGTATACAAATAAAAACCGTTAAAACCTAACATTACAACACAACACAATGATAAGTACAAGAAAATACGACAGGATAACACAACAGCATAGCAATAGCAAAAAAAAACCTACCAACTACAGCCAAGAACATTGCCAGGTTGTGTTATTAACACAACACATGTTTAGGTTGCAAAGAAAAGCTTCATACTTGCAACATATGGCGATGATGACAAGTTCGAATCCGACTCATACTTGCACAAAAATCAAGGCAACTATTTGAGAAAAATCTGTAAAATCCGTTGTGTTTGTTGTTATTTTCCTGTTTCTTTTCTACATATATTGTATGTGTTGTGTATAGAACATTACGGAAGCGGAAGTATTCGAAAGAAAAGAGTATGTTTCTAAAGTGCTGATGAGAGAGCGGCATTTGTAAAGAGGTTCGTACTCCTGCACATTGCCAAAGTATAACAATATAATACTCACATGCATACATATATATATATATATGTGTGTGTGTGTATGAGTGACTTTTTAATTAAATATTGAAGAAAACAGCTGTTTTTATATCGTGTGTATTTTTGTTAGAGTCATCATCAATTGCCAACATTCTCTCTTTCTCATACTCTCTTTTCACTCATTCTCTTTGGAATCGTAGTCATCATCATACGATTCCGGTCTTTAGTTGTATAGAACAAGTATTTGTTGTTGTGTTATCCTGAAAAACGCCGGTTTTATTCGCACGACGAAAATGTTTGGATTTGTGTGCGAATTCCAATTTTTATTTTATTTTTGTGCAGAAAGTGTTGCCGTTTTGTTTTATTTCCACTTTTTTATTCGTTATATTGATTGGGAAATGTAGGTCTTAGTAAAAATGTAATAATACGGGAAAACGAAGAGTGGTGAAGGGCAGAGTTCTAGATCATTGCAGTATCTTCCAGACGCAAATCAATGGCTATTCTCATTTCAACTAAATGACTGCCGGAAAGTATGTTACTAACAAGTATGTCTTCGAATAAGAATGGGAATTAGTCTCTCCTACTTGGCTAAAATTTCCTGGTGAAGGAGACCACAGAGGAGAAAACAAGCAATTCTTCTCTTTTGCCAAAACTTTTACTATGTTTTTTTTAAAGATTTCATAAATAATTATCGAAATAATGAAATACTAAGTGGTCTCTGTCCTTGCGGGACAGTCGCCTTAGTAGCTTCAAAGAAACTGAAGCTATAATAAAAAACACTGCCCAGTACATAAGAGTACCTGGATGATTTAGGTCAGAATCAGTCAGGATTACGACTTAGTTTTTCTTACCACTTATGTGATGTGTGTTAATTTTATACATGAGTAGCGAGGTCTACAGCTTAATGTCGAATCTGAACGATAGATTTTTGGAAAACTTATCATGGCAATGTTATTTACTCTCGGAGTTTTTGCCAGAAATCTGCTGCGAGAAAATCGCCGAAGAAATATTTTTTCATATTTTAATTTTAATGTCTGACCTGGGGTTTGAACTCAATTATACAACAAATATTATTTTTATAGTAAAAAGTATTAAATTATTTTTAATTCATCCATTCAGAATTGCATGAATGGCAACACTTTACTATTTGACACGACTAGAAACAATTGAAAACATTTTACTACTACTACTCCCAAAAGACCGACCGCCTGTATGAGTAGCTGTTAACTATTATGCAGTATGATTTTACCAAATGGGACAGTTTTCTCTCAAACTCTCTCTCTCACTCTCTTGCAACACAGCACATACGTACTTACGTAAAACTGCCATCGAGAGCATTAAACAACCCACAAGCCATCAGCAGTCGGCCGGTCGGTCGGTCGGTCGGTCGGTAGGGAAAAACAAAATACACAAAACCCGTAAAAGTCAAACCAAAAAAAGTAGAAAAAATGTAGAAAAAAATAGAATAGAAAAATTACAAAAACAAAAACACCAACTTAACTTACTTTGTCTTTTTAATCTAACGGTATCAGTGGAAAAAAAGTGTGGAAATTGTATTTTTATTCAAAACAATGCCTTCACTGCAACAGGTATGTAAATAAAAAAGTAGAAAACAGCTAAAAACTCTCATCATACACATACATATGTACATGCACACAAACACAACATACAAACTCTTACACTCAGTCGCTCAAACTCTGTATAAAACAATAATAATAATAAAAAGGAACCCTTTTTATTAATACAATTGCTTGTGCTGTCTTTCTATATGTGCATGGCTATGTATGTGTTTGAATGACTGAATGTAAAGCGTGTGCTCCTCTTGGGTTCGGGTTTGGTTGTTGTGTTGTGTCTGTCAGTCAGTGTGTGAGTTTGTTTTTATTTTGCTTTTGTGGCTTTTTAAGTTGTGCCTTGAGTTGTTGTTTTGTTGCTTCTGGTTTTATTACTGTTGCTTTTTTTTCTTACGGTTTATGACATTATTCATTCGTATCCTTTTTATTTACAATGTTTTCTTTATGTTATATGCTCATCACCATGTGTGTGTGTGTGTGTGTGTATGTCTATGCATGAGTTTGGAGGTTTTTTTATGACAAGTGGTTTCCCATGATTTGATTTGCAGAACGGTTGCTTGGTTTTTTTATAGCTATGCAAGCTAAAGGCTGGGAATCTTCAAAATTCATTGGCAGAATTGAAGACGTTTTTGACATCAAACGTCATGATAGCTCAATACCCCTTATCTTCCTCAAACCAGCGGTCACCGCTCATTGCCTCTTTCGCCACGGTTATGACCGTCTCAATTGCGTCCACCGTGGAGCAACCTATTCGGAAGCCAAATTGGCGATCCGATAAGTCGTCTTTCTCTAATACCATTTCCAGCCTTCTACAGATGACCTTCTCCAAGAGTTTACCGACGGTATCAATCATACAAAGCGGACGGTAACCTGATGCATCATGCGTGTCGTTGGTCTTTGGGATGAGAACCAACATCTGTCTTTTTCATATGCTAGGGAATGTCCTCTCCTGTATACACGTATCAAAAATCTTCCTAAACATATCAACAATGCTTTCTAAGCGACCTTAAGTACGATGTTTGGGCTTCCATCAATCCCAGGCGCTTTCCTGAGTTTTATCTCCTTCCATACTGCATCTAATTACTGACCGTTTACCTCAAGAATTTCCTTACGGGACCCACTGTCCCGCATGGCATACGTGATCTCGGCCCTTTGTGGAAAGAGGCCTTTAACAATTGGTTCCAACTTTTCCGCACTTTCCGTGGCAGGTAGTCGAAAGCAGTTCAGCTTTCACATCACCATAAATGGATCCCATTAACGATGCAATTCACAAAGCCATCTCTCTTGTTGTCAATATTTCCCACTGGTTTTCCACTAACGGTTGCTTGGTGAGTGTGTATATGTGTGTGTGTGTGTGAATATTATTTTATTTATTTTGGGTTTACATATTAAGACTTTGACACGAAAAAAATTAAAAAATGTTTTTTTTAATTGACATTTAATTGCTGAAATATAAGTAATCACGGGTATAGATAAGGTAACTTTCATCCGCCTATCATTCCATACATATTTACATACATACATACATACATAACCCTTCAGTCAGGATTACGACAAGTCCCGCCACTAGCTAGGACCTTCACTCAGAGTTTTTGCCGCCGAAGAGAAGGCTTGACAGTAATGCAATTATAATATCAGACCATAATGTGAACCAAGAAGTCACATTTTCCAGATGTAATGATTATTCCACCATCACTTCTGGGTTAGCTGGACACCATATACAGCAGCTTTGCTTGTTGACTTGATGTTTCTTACATGACGTGAAAACCAACATTTACAGCATATGACTTTAGCCGCTTTAATTATTGTGTGAGTTAAATTTATTTATCGATGGAAGTGAAGATCCAAATGCTTAATAGGCCATTATAATCATAAGAAGTTTACAATGGCTGAGAAGATTGTACAATCGACACTTTCCGTAACTGAAGCAATGTTTTCGGCAGACCTGCCTATACACGACTGTAACACTTTCAATTTGTTTAAATTTCTTTCTAATATTTTCAATTTCTTGCACAGTAGGTCCATTATAATTCTCATAAGTAGACACATTTGAATTTTAACGTTTGTAATCATTTTTATTCAAAGGAAAGAATCTTGTTTTCCTTCAAACGATACGAAAATAAGAAAAAAAAACACAAAATAGTATAACGTATTCAGGTGCGTTTATCTCGAAATCACTTCTTTTTCGACCTGGCGACTTGATGTAGCAAAAACTAAATGATTGATTTCGCTGAAATTCGGGGGCAATGTTTCTAAGACGCGTGGTTGTAGCCCGTACTAGAAAAATCAATAATTAATAATTTTATTAAGTCGCCGTAGTCTAGTAGGTAGTGTGTTGACTTATTAGACGAAAGGCCAGGGTTCGAATCCCCGGTCAGACATCAAAAAACGAAATATGAAAAATATTTCTTGGGCGACTTCCTCTCAGCAGATTCCTGGCACAAACTCTGAGAGTAAATAATAAATTGCCATGAGAGTATCTCAAAAATCTGTCGTTCGGAGTCGGCTTTAAACTGTAGGTCCCGCCACTCATGATATAAATTAACACACACAACATAAGTGGTGTGAGAAGCTAGGCCGTAATCCAGACTGAAGGTTGTAATGGCCAATTATGTATGTATGTAACTATTTTATTAAACAATTAAGGTAGAAAAAATAGGCGAAAACAAGAAAAAGTCATTAGCCAGTAACATAGCTTATAAGAATCCATTTCGTTTTTGCCTTCAGAAACTCTTAATCGATTCAAATCATGGTTGCCAGATTTTGAGTCGACTCCCGACATCACTATGATTGGAAAAAAAATTATAAACAATCAAATGTCCTCTTTAACATTTATTTTAATAAATATGTCTTTAAAAAAAGTCGAAAAAGATACTGAAGGAGTCCGTTCATCCCATAAATAAAACCGAAATGTTTTTGATTTTGAATTATTGAAAATATTGTACTATATTGCGGGTTATAACTATAAATAGGCATACTTTTTTTGGTTCCTTTTTTGATATGTATTCATATTTGTGCTTTTATTTAGATTTCCCAAATCACTTCTCTGCCTTTAATAGCCTGTTATAAATGTATAGCATATCTCTATCTTCTGCCTAGATTAGCCACTATTATTACTGCTACTGCAGCTAAGCACAATTTGAAAATTTTTTCATTTAAAACCTAAAACCTAAAAAAAAATTCATAATTAATATTTTTCTTTTGTATTCGTTCGTTAGTCAGTGGTCCTTCTATTGTTGTCATAACATTGAATTATTTTTCTCTTTTTCGCTTTTTCGTTTTTTCGTTTTCTTTTTTCTTTTCATTTTATCATTTTCGTTTAATCCATACTTGACTACGGCATAATTCTTTTAAGGAGAGTCATTGTTTATTTAACATTCAATTTTTCTTACATTTAACCAGACCGACCGCTTCGCTGCTCTATCTTGCACACTCTACAATGGCAAAAGGACCAGCAAGTAGTAAGTAGTTGCAGAAGCAATAGCAGCAGCAACATCATTATAAGTGGTTTTAAATAATAAAAGTGGCAAAAGATAAAGAAAAATGCACAGACTCTTGTGTTTAGCACAGCTAAATAGACAATAAGTTCCGACCAACCTTCATAGCGCCCACCTGCTTGATTCATTTACTAAATAGAAAAATAATAGAAAAGAAACTAAATGATGCAACAAGGAGAAGTAGTTATAATGGAGGCGGCAAAACCTCAATAGTACAGAGATAATAGTGAACTAGACACACACACACACACGCACATACTCGATCTTAATCAGATTACTTAACTTTATGCGCCTCGTACGTATTTTACCGATGTATGTCTGGAAGAAGATACAAGATATTATGTGTGGGAATAAATTCGATTAAAAGTAGTGCTGCTCACTATCACTACTACTACTACTGCAATGTTGTCGTTAGTGGCTGCATGTACCGTTTCTGTTATGATGAGAGTATAAATGAAAATAATAAACGACGATTGCATATGAGGTGGTAACAAGAATAATACGTGTTTCACATGAGCACACCCATCACCAATAGAATGATAGCGATGAAGAGACAAAAAAAAATATTAAAGAAATAACACAAACAAAAATAAAAACAAAAACAAACAATATATGAGCATCATATTGTCATCACATCGTTCTCATTGTCCTCATCATCATCATCATCTTTATTATTTAAGTATTTCATGCACTATGTATACTCACTATGCACTATACATGTCCTGCCGTTCGTTTATACCCTTCCAGCCATACATACATACTGTATAAGCATGGTTATACGTAGTATGTTGCATTCGTTTATTAAAACGAGTGCGTGTAAATTTTCTTTCTTTATATTTCTGTTTTTGTTTCTTATTTCCTTTTATTTCCTTTTGCCTTGAGTGTAATAAATTGTGTAAAAGACAAAGACTAAGCTTTCATGCTAGAATCAATGAGAAATACAAAAAAACGAGCAAGAGAAACCAAGTGTAGACTACTAGTAGTGGTTGTAGTAATAGTAATAGAAAAAGAAAAAACTAACAATATTTAATTTAACTAATTAAATCTAACTTTGTCTCTGTTTGATATTTTGCTGGGGTGTGATTAATTTTATTAAATTTAATATGGTTGTGCATTACGTCTAGCTCTAGCATCCAACATCATGTGTGTGCGTGTGTGTGCGGTGTAATCCTCTCTTGGGAATCCTTATGTGAAACACTAAGCATTTATACTATGGCTTATGTATGTATACGAACATTGTTTTTAATTCATTTAACAGCCAACTCTTAATGGAACTAATAAACTGTTGGTCGTCTATTTGTGCAGTTTGCTGCACACATTTATCAACAGGTTAAGATTTATTCTAGTCGTATCTGTTAAAGTCATTTCTTTATCACTATGCTCAATATATTCGTATTCGATCATTAAATAAATAAAGAGTGTCTTAATGTTTTGAATTGATTTTATTCAATTCAAAAAATGATTCGTATTTAATGTACAATAAAATTATGATGTGGAATGATGCATAAATGATGGGTTAATTGATTGATTTATAATACAATGTTTTGTTCAGAGTATGCAAATATTTACTGAAAAAACCTAAGCAAACATATTTTATTTTCATGTAGAAGAAACAAACCTAATTAGTTGCTGTTTAACAGCCTAAGAACTTAAAATAATAATACAAGACAAAAATGATTGTTGGAATGATTTTTTTCGTAAATTCATATGATTTCCAGTAGGTTCAGGGGTTTCATACATAATCCACTCAATCTGACTTTAAAAGATGCCATCAAATCATAGTTATCGACGCATTAAAAATAAAACAAAAAATTTTTTTTCATTTCTAAACGTATGCTCCTTACCCAAGTAAATCCTTATCAGAAATTATAACTTTTTGCGGCCACATATTAATTTATTTTGAAGGCTCGTGTGGCAATAGCTTGCCCAACCTCTTCAAATAAGTATTCTTGTGTGCTCTTCGTCGACCTAGAAATGATTGCCTCATTCTGGCGTATGCCACGAAAGGATTACAAAAAAGGCCTTTTAAACAGATTAGATCTGCCTTTTTTTGAGTTCCGGGCTACAGAGTTAGTACTAGAATTTAAATGATTTTGCAAAATGGGGTAGCCTTCCTGTTGGTGACATACCCAGAGATGGATTAGAAAAAGAGAGCAAAAGTCCTGGCACGATAGATTTGGATGTTACATATTCAAAAACCTTTGTTAAATTTGTTACTGCGGCGGAATAAATCCACTATGAGATCGTTGATTTTTCTTCTTAAGGAGCATTAAGACGTGAGTTCGCTGACTAGGACTATTGCAAGTAAGGGTATGTTGAGGTCTAAAGAACTCCTTCTCTGTAACTGTCCACACTTTGATGGTATTTGTAAATATATAAGGGATTCCGTGAGGGCTTGCTTTCGCTGTGAGATCTCAACACTATCTTACAAGCACCTGTTGCAATAGACTTCACATCACAACAAAACTAAGCATCTCAATGCGATTAATAATCTGAAACAAGACGCAACATAATCGAATAACAAATTTAATCATGCATACAAAACTCACCACTAATCGAAAAGTATTTTTCGACTGTAAAATCAACATCATCCTTAACATCTTAGATTTTTCTGTTCGTCATCAAAAACCTGTGTATAAGATTACGCAAAAAAATTCTTACTCATCAATTCAATGAAAATATTAACAACAATCCGAAAAACTAATTTCAAGATTATTTAAGAAAGTATGAAAAAGAAAAGAAGAAAATATAAAATGGTAGCAGTATAGAATAGAAAAGCTTAAATAGAGATGCATAAACATCGAAATTGAAGTGTGTGTACACACATGCATATGTACATATTCTATAAATAGTTTCAAGAAGGGGTTTATAAGCGTCACATTTGCTGTGTCATTGTACTATTCGCTTATAAATACGGATAAAACCTACTCACAAATACATACTCACACAACCACACACACCTACACTCGTACATTAATAGCAACAAAATATTTTTTCGACTGTATATAAATTATATGTGTGTATGTGTAATTGTATAGATTCATAAAAGTGTGCATGCATGCATGCTTGACATTTAAGCCTAACTTTATACTCTAGATTTGTACGATTATTTACAATAGCGATATGGTTGGTTAACTTAACTGGCTGCTAACAACAAAAAAACAACAAAAACTAACAAAAAAAAAATTGGAAAAACAGAAACTTAAATGGCAGAACACATTCCATACATACATACATACATACATTCACAGTATAATACGATATAAATATAGGTGGATTGGCTGAAAGATTAAATGGTAGACTGATTTTGTTGTTGTAATTGTATTATTAGTATTCTTATATTTAGTTGTTGTAACCATTATAAAGAACCACACATTTTTATACAATAAACACAGCGAAAGACAAACTCATACACCCACTCCACCCCCCCCCCAACCGCACACACATGACGCTGAACTTATTTTAAATTCATTTAACCACCCAGCAAACATTTTTGCTTGCACTTCATTAAATGTTTGTTTGTTGTAGTTGTTTATTTATAAAACTAAATCCGCCGGTCTTTCTTAATCATTTGCATGTCTCTTGATCGAAAAGGGCACGAAAGATCTTTAACATTACAAGTATCCGATCGTAAACGATCAAGAAATGCCGTAAATGGGAACGAGAGGTATTAGAAGAACAGGTGGTGTGAGAAGCTAGGTCGTAATCCTGACTGAAGGGTTGTAATGGCCAATTATGTATGTATGTAATTTGAAGTGTATTAGTCAGAATGAACAAAAGCGTAGGCCAAGTCAGAGCATTAGCATAAACGAGGAGTAAGTTCGCGTAGTCTAGCAGGTAGTTTATTGGCTTATAAGTCTTCAACAACTTCTTGATCTTCGATCAAAACGAATGATTAAAAATCAAATATTTCTTCGGCGACTTTCTCTCAACAAATTTCTGCCAAAAACTCTGAGAGTAAATAAATATTGCCATGAAAAGTTTCTCAACAAAAATCTGTCCTTTTGCGAGATGGTCAGCATGTTTCTGTATAGTTGAATGGATGAATGGATTAGTTGTCCTACTGTGCAATGAATTGGAAAGATTATAACGAAATTTTCAGAGTATGGTGATCAAGCATATGCAACATCGCAGTTTTGCATCGTATTTTGGAAATTTCACCTGATTTTGTTGATTCTCAGCATTCGGGCATATGATATGCTGATTATGTGCTAGAGCCACAGGCTTTCAATGCTGATTTTACAAACAAAATTTTTTTCTCACTGGGTGTTTACGACAACATGGAATTTATTGCTGAAAAATCCGTCGCATACGGAAAGAGTGAAAGAGTGAGTGCGGTCCATTGATCACCAAGATCGTCGATTTGACGCAATTAGACTTTTTCGTAAAGCTACGGAAGAATTATATTTACTACAATAACACCCTTACGTTTTAATATTTTAAAACCAACAACATAGTGCCTAGATTTCATCCGAAATTTGTGAAAAAAGTGGTTGGAAACTAACTCAAGAGGATCGACTGCTAATATGAAAATTTACATTGGAAGGACAAATAAATATCTTTTTAAAGAAACGTACATACATTTTAGACTAGATTGGCTAGTTTATTAATTTTTTGTATTGTCTTTGGGAGTATTATCGTCCCCATTGAGAAATAATTACACAAGCACAAAACGTTTTTCGAAATAAAAATATGAAATTGCTCTTATTACAGCTTCTTCTTATAAAATGTTTGCTGTGTAACGACTCTAAATATGCGAGGTGTATGTGAGTGTGGTTTACAAGTGTACAGGAGTCTTGAATGTATATACATACATACATTCGTATGAGTGTGAATGTAGGAGTGTTTGCAAAACGCATTTGTGTTACAATATTTACACAAATATTTACGGATAATCTGTTGATTTCAAAGCTAAAGGATTATTATGCAATTTTTCTTCATTCTGTGCTCAGCTTTTGTTGTCTTTTTCCTAAAAAAAAAACGTTTTTTGATAATGATACTCATCTCATCTGAACATCGTCGTCATCATCAACATCATCATCACCACCACCATCATCATCATCGTATTAATTGTCATAAGGAGGACAACAAACAGACACAAAATAATATGCGGCTTTCCACCATATTGTTGTTGTAGTTGTTGTTGTTGTTGTTGATCCATCTTCTTCAAAAGCAAAAAAAAAATGAAAGAAAATCTTCATCGTCTTTATTCGTACACATACATACGTACCGTACGTACAAAACGTATAATAAAAAAGGAAAAAATTCTATCAAATTCTTTAGATTTTCTACTGTTCTGAAATTGTCTTGGGTTTCTCTACCACTTTTATTTTGTTCCGTCTTCTTATGAATGCAAAAAAAAAAGCGAAAGAAAGATTCTTGTTAGATTTCCTTTTATATTTTCTTTTTGTTTTTTTTTGTTTTTTTTTAATGCTTTTAAGGATTTTGTTGCTGGTGTTGTTGTGACAATTGTAAATAAATTTACAATTTGTTATACTTAATACGAATCATGTTGTTGTTGTTGTTGTTATTGTTATTGTTATTGTTGTCGTCCATTGTTGTAAATGTTGTTGTTGCTGTTAGTGTTTTGTGTTGCTTTACTGTATGTAGATTATTCTTCTTAAGCATTACAGAAAACTGATGCTGTTTTGCTTACTTGATGATGTTCATGATGTAATACGAAATGTATTTGAAGTTTTCTTTTCAGTTGCGTAAGCGTTTTCAATACATTTTATTATATTTTATTACAATATCTGGCAGTTGACAACAATAAACTGAAAAGAAATGAACAACATAAAACCAGCATCAAACCAGCAACAGCAACAGCAGCTATAACAACAAAATCAAAAACTTGAACTCATATTGAAATGGACAGACAATTGCGGAGACAGACGGACCGACATTAGCTTATGAAAAAAAATAAAATAAAAAAATAATCCCAGTTGAAAAAAAACCGTTCCGTATGTGCGTGTGTATGTAAATATATTTTAGTAGAGGTCGCGCACTAAATGGTATTCAAATAATTCTTTCGATACGTACATAAAATATTTTAAAAGCAATTCACACTTACATTCTTCCTCATGTTTATTATATGAGGGAATGTATCCAAATTGCCATATATGCAATGAAAATTATGTGTGTTTTCTTTTTAATAAATTTAGGATTGGAATTTAAGCGGTTGATCAAAAACAATATTTCAGCTGAAGCCACTTCCGAGCTATTCAACATTAAAAAGAAAACTTACTGGGACGCGGTGACATTTTTTCTGAATAACATTTGCTATGAATATTTAAGGTTCATTAAGTTATCTGTCCTTCAAATGGCTTACAACTCAAAAGCACTTACTACGTTTACTGTACGAAAAGCAAAGAGTAAAGTTCAAATCGAATACAATTGTTTGTAAAAGATAGAGTAGGGGATAGCTTACTGCTTTATTAGTGTGAGGATCATGAATTCGTTTACCACCAGAGACTGTGGTTTTTTGCATTACACCGAGCATAAGGTCTATATTACGCAGCTCGTAACAATTAAACGTAATTTTTTAACTCTAATATACAAACGCTTATTTGTATTCAAGCTTGATTTTCGCACAAGGAAGTTAAAATGCTGTTCTCTAATGAGCTCTTATGACTCGAGGTTTATTTTAGAATTTTTTTCGAACTTGTGCGGTAGAAAACTAAAGTGCTAATGCATACAATTCTATTGATTCATCATGACACGGTCATGATACCATAATGGAATAGGCTGTAGTAAAGTACAGACACTTATCCATTTACATACTACTTGCAGAACATATCTATTCGTACTGGATTCTCCAGCATGTTTCTTTTTCCTCTTAAAAGCCCTTATCCAAATACTAAAATGTCTGGTCCTCGTGTTAGGTATCTCCATAGATCCTATAAGAAGCATAGAATCTCAAAACAATTGCTAAACTTACTCCTACATACGTACATACATACATAATTGGTCATTACAACCTTACTTACTTACCATTTACGTTGTATGTGTTAATTTTAATTATGAGTAGCGGGATCTACAGTTTTAAGTCGACTCCGAAAGTCAGATTTTATTTACTCGCAGAGTTTTTGTTAGAAATCTACTGAGAGGCAGTCGCCGGTGAAATATTTTTTTATATTTCGCTTTGTTGGAGATGTCTGACCTGAGATTTAAATCGTGGTCTCACTTACTAGGCTACGGCGAACTTACTTCTCGGTTATGCTAATAATTTGCTTCGCCTACGGTTTTGCCCATACTGACTAAGACAAAACAAATTACCTTCTCCATGTATCTGCCAGGCATCTAGTTCTTTAAATACCTTTCGTTCCGAACTACGGCATTTCTTGTAATGTCGTTTCATGATCCTACTAAAGTAGGTCCAATCGATCACCATTTTCCTCGTGTTATTTTCGTAGCAATGTTAGACTTGACTACAGGCCAAAATAATCGTAAGTTCTTGCGAAAAGATTAGCTCACGAACGCCTGGACCTTTAAGAGTGGCAACATTCCGTATCTGGCACCTATAAATAAGAGTGAACTTGACATCGGTTAATTTTATGTGCTAGGAAATGGAATATGGCTTCCTAATGACTCTTGAGAAATTATAATCTTGCGTTAAGAAAAATGCATCTTCTATTCGGCTGTCCTTTATTGTAAATAGTTTATCTAATGTTGCATAACTTAGATAGTTATGGTATTATCAGTATTTCGTTCAAGTCCCACCACATGCTCTTGTCATGGTCAGCAGATTTGAGACAAGATATAAAAAGCTTTCAGATGTACTGATATTCCTGATGTACTTTCCTTAACTTCATAATAAGTACCAAGTACTTTTAAGTACCGTGACTAAGGCAATAACGAATAAAAGTGATGATAAGACCAACAAATTTCCACAAATTCCACCATCCTGTTTAACGCTTTACCATGCTTAAGTCTGCAGTTGGCATCCTGATAAGTGGAAGTTGTTACATAGCGAAACGCTCCAAATGTCGTTTTAAGTCTTTTTCAAAATCGAGAAAACAGTTATTGATTGGTTAACATGATCAATAGATTGATTTACGATAAATGGAGATTATTTATGTGATCAATAGTGTATTTATGAGTTATAAGTCCTGGCTGTTCTTGCCTTAGAGGATCAGAATTATATAAAAAAGACGTTTCGTATAGACAATGCTTATAATATTAATATGTTACTGGTTTTTGTAACTCTTGTATAACTCTTGTTGTGTACATTGTAGCAAAAGCTTTAAATAAAACCTAATACAATTACGAGACTTTAATATTTCTTATTACAATAAAATATCGTTCGTTGACTATCGGCATAGCATAAAAATCCATTCAATGTTGTAAACCCTATAAATTTCATACATCGTTAGGTAGAAATATCCATCGATATGGGTTCTTCTATTCTTTTCTATTCTTTTGATGTCCTTTGGTTTACAATTTAATACCATGTCTGGACCATGGGATACCTTTTCGTTTTAAGTAATAAAAAAGGATACAATTCAACAATTACAAAAACAACATGACTACAATGCGACTAAAAAATTATAAAAGAAACAACAATAATAACAACAACATCAGCAATAGAAGGCTACAAACAAATGCACAAATTCATTGCAGTGTCATCATCATTCTCATTCTCGTTCTCATCATCATCATCAGCATCAACAACATCAGCATGAACTTGCAACAACTTACACACACACGCAAACAGATAAAAAAAGGCCAACTTTATTATGAACTGACTGCTACTGTTTCTGTTGCTGTTGCTGTTGCTGCTACAATTGCTGCACACTATTATTGTTATTTTTTAGAAGTGTGTACAGAGCGAGCATTCAATTGTTTCTTGCTATTATTGTTGTTATTGTTATTGTTATTGTTCTGCAGCTGCAGCTGCTATTACAACTATATATTGTAGTTTAAACTGATACTGATTATTTGTATATAAAATGAGCATAAAAGATACAACAACAAAAAAACAACAACGAATTGCTGAAAGAAAACAGAAGCAAGAAGAAACAATTCATTTTTTATTCGCCATTTACATCAGCTAATATGTCCTTATGAATGTTGTTGTCTGTGTGTGTGTGTGAGCGTGTCTGTGTTTGCGTAGCAAAAAAATTAAAAAGTTCATGCAACATTGTAAACGTTATTGATCATTTAAAATTGTTCATGCCACACGCATGTACTTAAGAGGGTCATATAATGAATTGCGTTTTGAATTTTTCTTTTATTTCAAAATCGTTATGAAAAATGTTATTCGTATAGATGACTAGTATAAAAATATATAGAGCAGATGACTGCTATAAAAATAAAAGAAAAAGTTTATCTCATATGATATTTACTTACCTACTTAATTGGTCATTACAATCCTTCAGTCACGATTACGACCTAGTTTCTCACAAAAGTCATGTAAAAAGTCTGTTAATTTTGTACATGAGTGGCTGGACCTGCAGCTTAAAGTTGATTCCGAACGACAGAGTTTTAAGAACCTTTTCCTGTCAGTTTTATTCTACTCTCAGAGCTTTTTTTTTGCCAGAAAACTGCTAAAAGGAAGTTTTTTCATATTTCGCTTCGATCGAGATGTCTGGCCTGGCGTTTGAAGAAAACACATTACCTACCAGACTACAGCAACTTCATAGCCCAGTTGTAACATTTCGAAAAAAAGTGCTTGAAAGAAAATATTTCTTTCGGCGACCGTCTTCTGGCAAAAGTTCTGGGAATAAGTAAAATTATCATGAAAAGCTTCCCATAGCATCTGTGGTTGTGAGAACCTTGCCTATAATCGTGTAGGCCCCCCAAATTATGGACGAAATTAATACACACAGCATAGATGGTGTGAGACATTAGGTTGCAATCCTGACTAAAGGATTTTAATATGCGGTATAATTCGATACAATCACCCCATTTTGATTGCTACTCTTAGAATCAAATCGCTATTTTGGAACCTAATAATATTATAAATATATTATCACTAATAATATAAAATACCTAGGAGTGAAATGTAGAATAAAAAAACCGTTTGGATGCACTGGTGTACGGAAATAGTTAACATAGAAATATTACATGGACCTGACTTCGATCACTGTAACAACCAACCTCTTCTAAGACGTAAAACTCATGAGGAAAATATGTATGTTACTAACAACATTATACGTTTCTCCTCAAAGGGAATTTAATTCCTAATTCCAAAGGACACAAGCCTCTAGACTTTGCAAATAGAAAATGAATTGAACGCTCGATAAAATTGTTTAAGAGCTTTACTACACGGTTTTATTACACATAACATACATACATACATAATTGGCCATTACAAACCTCCAATCAGGATTACGGCCTAGCTTCTCACAGCACTTATGTTGTGTGTGTTAATTTCTATACATGAGTGGCAGGACGTACAGTTTAAAGTCGACTCCGAACGACAGATTTTTTTGAGAAACTTTTCATGGCAATTTTATTTACTCTCCGAGTTTTTGCCAGAAATCTGCTGAGAGGAAGTCGCCGAAGAAATATTTTTTTCATATTTTGTTGTTGATGTCTGACCGGGGATTTTTTATTACAATTTTATAATCGTTATATATACCGTTCTCTGAAATTGTAACAAAAATTTTTAAAAATTGACTACAATTTTCATCAGCCCTCGCCCACGTTGGCAGCTACCGTATTAAGAGTTTGATTTTTTCTTGAGTTTCATATTTTTAAGTAATTGGTATGTTATCATCTTTTGTTTCTTTCTAAATACTTTTCTATAATTATTCTACAAAAATTTTTATAAGAAATTCAATTATTTATTTATTTTATGAGTATTTTTTATTTAAATCGCAATTCCACTTTATAATTGTAATTGTTTTGTTTTGTTTTTATTGTAATTCTCATATGGCTTTTATAACTATTTTCTGGTTAAATGACTGTATTAATAACAAGCAATAATAAAATAATTGCTTGTACAGTTTTGGGCCATTCACAATTGTCAGTTTTAATAATTTTACAATTACAAACAATTGTGAAATAAATTTAATTGAATTGCAATGCAAAAAAAAAAAGGAGAGAAGAACGATGATCCATCCAACAAATATCCTCAAATGCAAGCACACCCATTGCTTCGTTCACAACGAAAGGATTTCCATTCCGTTTATTGTCTGTTTGCGGATATTTTATACCATTTTTCTGTTTTTCTGTTTTTTTTTTCGTTTTTATGCCATTAAAAAATGAAAAGCGGCAACCAAACAAAAACAAAAAATAAAGGCAAAAAATAATAATGTAAAGAAGAAAAAAAAAGAAATCCAACGCGTATAAAGCTGAGCCAAAAAGAACTACCCACAACTATTAAATACACCCATTTAATAGTACTTTTCCTCTACCATTTCAGCTCAGCCATTTTATTTCATTTTATTTCGTTTATTCATTTGTAATTTAAACTGTGCCCGCGCTCTACTCATACCCTCTCAAAATTTTGCAGAAAATCACAAACAAAAAAAAAAAAACCGAAGTTGAAATGTAATGCAACCAATATGCCATACAGTGGGTCGAAAGGGTGATCGATAAGCATTAAAGCATAGATTTATAAATGTAATAATAATATAATGTTTTTATTCCTCTTTTTAAGTCAGCAGGGAATGGTCCCTACTAGTCCATGAATTGCGAAAATAGGTTATGGGAAGGAGGGATAATGTTTGTGGGCATTAGGTTTGAATCTTTTGATATTATTAGTGGTAGGGAAAACGTCTGTAGGTAGTTAATTCCACTTACGGATAGTCCGGCTAAAGAACGAATTCTGTCTATAACGCAATGTGCGATCAACTGACCAATCGAACACAATCAATAGAGAACCTGCGCCCCCCCCCCTGTACTCGGCCGAGAAGTCTCAAGATAGACTTTGGAAGCACCGCCACATACATACATACATTTCAAGCTTCATATCAAATTATTTTTCAAGTAAATGTTCGAAATTACATCCCAATCACACCCACCGTCTTTAACTGAAATGTTATATTAGTTTGAATGAAAAGACGGCCAAGTAAAAGAGGCATTTGTGTACAGAAAATAAAAATGCAACATGCTCAGGCATATAAAACTTCAGCAACAGCCTGAATTGTTTGTAAAAAAAAAAACGTAAGCAATTCTACAACCAACTATACTGCACTCGTATATACATATATCAAATGGAAAAATGGAAAGCAAGTGGAAAATGTTATGTTTGTTGCCTACACTACCCATTCTTTGGATTTAACTCCACATGTTTACATCTACTCTACTCTACTCTACTCCATTCTACTATACTCTACTCTGCTATATTCCACTATACTCTTAAGGGATGTGAAACAACAGGCAGTAGACATTTATGTTTCAACGGCAACATTTCCGAGTTTCATACGTTTTGCTGTAAAATTTTTTTGTTCTCTCTTAGTTAACATGAATTTCCGTTAAATGAGTGAGTTAGTAGACGGACGGAACGACGGACGTAACGGCAGACAGACAGTTAGATGAAGAGACAGACGTACGTACGTACACTCTATACAATGATGTACTATGAATAAATGTGAAAAAGATAACAACAACTAAAACAATTCATATAGAAAAAAAAACAAATTTATACCTCCTCTCTGCCGCTATCCAGGCAGTAGGCAATAAGAACGTTCTGAGAAGACTATACACGCGTTCACAACAAACGTCATTCAATGAATGCACTTTTTAAATAAATATATAAACAAAACAAAAACAAAAACAACAATAGCAATAGCAATAGCAATAGCAATAGCAATGAAAAAGCCCACACAGACTTTTTCCGTATTTTTATTTATTTGTTCCTTCTTGTCTCTTCTACATACGCTTACGTTTTACGTAAATACAATACTTTTCAAGCTCGTCGATAATGCAGAA
Source organism: Sarcophaga bullata (assembly GCA_005959815.1). NCBI lineage: Eukaryota > Metazoa > Arthropoda > Insecta > Diptera > Sarcophagidae > Sarcophaga > Sarcophaga bullata. The sequence continues at coordinate 454,685 of QOCX01000058.1, forward strand.
GTTTTCAGTAAATAATAGAGAATGCAGCAGCCCACACTATCATTTACTTAGAAATTAATAAATAGAAGAAGAAATGAAGGAAAAAGAACGCAGCTTTAAAGCATATTGCCGCTGCTCTTTTTTAGGCATAAGGAAAGAAAACTTGTTCATGGCTCTTAAATATTTTGCTCATTTTCACATTTCTTTGTTTGTTTTTTTTTCTTTGCAATATGAAACAAGAACAGCAGTAACATGAAAAAGAAAAAAAAAAAAGAAAACTCAGAAACATGTTGCTCCCCACCGAAAACTTACATTCGCACACATCATGTGATGATATCCTTAAGGGCATGCTTCATCATTCCCACGCCATAAAAATTGCATGCAAATGCTGAATGCCAATCTTCACGCTTTTCATGGAGATAGACTTCATCTACCAAAAAGTAAATTTCCTGCAAAAAGCGAAGATATCGTAATAAAATGAAGAAGAAAGTTGGAGAATTGTTCAATCCCTACTAAGTGGGATTTGGGCTTTTACAATCGAGTGTAAATAGATTTTTCATTAATTTTTCTAGATTTGAGTGGCCTGTCAAGTAATAGAGATCAGAATCAATCAGTTCATCAAGCTCACCAGCCATTTAGTATTGCCTTTCTTTCTTCTGGGTTTCCTACAGTCAACACAATTTCATGTTGCTTTGTTTATGATCCTGTCGTTCGTTATCTACTTCTGATGTCAGTGATCCTTCGTTTAAAAGATGGTTCGTTGTTGTTCCGCTTTAGAAGTGAATACCCTGAATGCCTATAGTAATACCCTAAATACTTCCCAATTGATTCACATGGCATTAAAACCTCAAGCTTCTTTGGGTATCAAACTGACTGCAAATGGTTGATAACTGTTTGATGATGAATGTCAAGTATGTTAGTAGTTTTCAAGGAAAATGGGATTTTAAGATTGATCTTCTAACAAAATGAAGCTTAAAAGTGTTAATTTTAAAAAACGAACAGTTTTTTTCTTGATTAATCGTAAGTAAAATAACCTAATCCAACACTATAACACAATTTAAAATGGTAAAAAATACTGCCTCTAATGATGAATCTTATCTTAAGATTTCAATGTGAATACAACATTCCTTAGGCGGTTCTTCTACCACAAAAGTTCCAGACGACACCGTTGCATATACGATACGATATAAGGAGACATTAACTGACATTTTTTTTTTGATTTTTATCGCAGTTTCAAAAAGAGTTACGAACATCGTCATCATCAGAAAATTCATTAAAACCGCACAAACTTTAAGTGTAGGGTATAAAAAAAAGGAGGACTACATCAGGACTCAGAAACACGTGGAAAATAGCAATAGCAACATCAACAACAACAACAACAATATATGTAAGTCGTTTTCACATTTCCTTCCTACAACATTATGTCTAGAATTACTGAATGTTACAGCAACAATAACAATATCAACTTTAACTGTAGAAAAAAAAACAGTAACAACAACACCAGCAACAATACCTCAAAAAAAAAGGAGAAGAATAAACAGTGTATTAAATGATAACGGACGGAAACTGCGAATTGTACAATGTGTATGTGTATTGTCTATACAATATATAACAGTGTTTGAATGCGAATGTTTAAGTGTATGCGTGTTAAAGCGTATGTTTACGGGGTGCATTTATTTGCATTCGCCTACTACTACTCTATCATGCTATGTTTAAAAAACTTTGCGACGGCTTACAAAAAAAAACCTATCATATAAAAAAAAAACAAAAAACCTTAAAGAAAGATTGAAAATAATACGAATCAGTAATGGAAACAGACAAATTTTTCTTTTTTGTTTATATAAATATATTATATACATACATACATATGTATGTATGTATGTATGTATATATTTTTTAACAAAACTAAAATAGCCTTCAATTTTCCGTCTGCACGAAAATAAAAAAATGTTGAGCCTCAGCACTTCCTCTAAAATTGCCATCTTTCGTTATGATTTTTTTTCTTTTTGCAGTGGACTTGGCTAAACATGATTGAATAAGACTGGAGGTTACTCTTGATTTTTATATTTTCTGTGTTCTTTGTGTTCTTATTTTTAAACTACAATAAAATGTATTTCAGTTTCGTATTAAAAAGAAAAATATTAAAATCTTTTTAAATTTTAATTTAAAAAAAAATATTTTTAAATTTTAATTTATAAAAGTAACGGTTTCGTAATTGCAAACTTTTATGCACAAAAGAATATTTTTGTTTGATTAATGCAATATTTATTCATTATTGCAAAAGAGGTGTATCAAATTGGTGCGCCTTATATCGCATTGAAGTCGCCGTAGTCTAGTAGGTAGTGTGTTGGCTTATTAGATATAAGGCCTCGGTTCAAACTCCGGGTCTTGACCAACAAAATGAAATATGAGATAATTTTTCTTCTACGACTCATCTCAGCAGATTTCTGGCAAAAACTCTGAGAGTAAATAAAATTGCCATGAAAATTTTCTAAAAAATCTGTCGTTCAGAATCGACTTTACATTGTAGGTCTCCCAAGTCATGTATAAAATTAACGGACACAACATAAGTGGTGTGAGAAGCTAGATTGTAATCCTGACTGAATATATATTATAATCTTTTTAAAGTTACACTTCTCAAATTGAATATGGTATAGTATAACAGGAAGTGGCTGCTTTGTTGAAATCACGGTAACCACTGTGGTACTTTCCTAGTAAGGCATGACTCTTTGAATCAAGCTGTAAATCAGTCTGAAAATTTTATAAATCTAATCATCAATTTAATATCGGTTAGCAATAGTTGCCTTTCACTTTTGAAAAAGATAGGCAAATGGAAGATGTCTGCGCTGTGCCAGAGACAGACATTTATATATGAAATGAACAATACGTTCGTTCTGTTCGATCGATCTATGTACAACCTGAATGTCAATCCATTACACAATGACAGGTAAAGATAGGTCAAGTAACCGTTATATCCCAACGATCCTAATTGGATCCAATAAATCTGTCCATGAAACAACGCACTTTATCGCACCAGGATAATTAAATTAAATATAATTAAAAGCTCTGTCAGCCTATTCCTATATACATACATACAGAATAGGCCATTAAAAGCCTTCAGTCAAGATTACGACCTAGTTTCTGAAGCCACTTATGTTGTGTGTGTTAATTTTATACATAAGTGACGGGGACATACAGTTTAAAGTCGATACCAAACGACAGTTTTTTTGTTTTTTAAGAGACTTTTCATGGCAAAATTTTTTATTTACACTCAGAGCTTTTGCCAGAAAAATCTGCTGAGAGAAAGTCGTCGAAGAAATATTTTTTTATATTTCGTTTTGATCGAGATGTCTGACCTGGCGCTTCATTATTCTTATACGCGGACTTATATTCGGCGGTAGTGTATCCGTTATAGTGAACTTACTTACTGACTATACGATTGCCTGGGATGCCTCTTTGGCTAGTAAACCATATTAGATTAACACAGTACTGCTAACGCGACAAGGAAGTCAACTAGTCGGGATTTAAAACTTGCACCTGAAAGTGATTCTACAGTAGCATTATTATCATAGGAGACAGAAATACTAGTGATTGAATTAAATATAAACTGGGTTAATTAAGTTGTGGAGCTATTGATGAGTTATATAACTGGCCGAAGGTTGGTTATTAATGAAAAAAAATTTTTATAGACTGTTCTCCAGCCAATACGCTTAAAGATTCTTGTAAATTTTATCTAAAAAGATTTCTCTAAAATGATTTCTTTTAAAATTAACTCAACTAAACTAAAATCGTTATTGCAGATAGTCCAAGGATTTTCTATTATTTTTAGTTCTTGTTTTTTTCTTTTTTTTTTTTTCAATGATTTTATTGTTATTTGTGTTTGTATTCGACATTCGGTTTAATGATGTGGCTAAAGGGCATAATTCTTGTTCATTCGTTAATGCAAACAAGTGAGTCAGTCAGAGACTGTGGGTTTTTTTTTCTTTTCACTGTCGCAAGAACCATGAAGCATGCCTTTTTGTTCCTTTAGTTTGTTTTTTATTTGCTTTCAATTTAATTTTTTTGTCATTTGATTTGTCGCGTGACATTTCCTTGTTCTTAAAGGTTTACTCTCTCTCTCTCCCGATCATCAGCAGCAGCATCATCGTTATTTTAATGGATATACTGGAGTTTTGCATTCGTTTTTATTTTTCATTCTATAATTTGCATCATTACCTTAGAAAGAAGAATAAGAAGCAAAGCGAATAGCATTTTTCTTTACGGATGGGGCGGAGGCAGTAAGGCAAGAAAATATTCATTTCTTTAGTTGTTGTTTCTCTTCTGGTATTGTTAAGAACAGCCCTTAACTTAAATGCATACATATAGGAGTATATCGACGTCCGGAATAGGTTGCTGTTGTTGTTGTTAAGTACTTCTGAAGTCATATTCGTGCCTGTAATTCCTATATTGCATGGGTAGATTATTTACTTTTGCTCTCTTATGATGGCAATTTACTTTTGGCGTAATAAGTAAACGACTCTAGGAAAGTTAAAATATAAAAAAATAATAATCAGCATAATAATAGTGGCGGTGCTGATTTTATTGTTTGTGTTCCACCTCCAACATTTAGAAATTATATTCAACAGTTCTCTCTTTACCTTCACCTTGAATAAAAGCAAACTCTTGTATTGTATTGTAACAAAGCATCCGGAAATATCATGGAGTTTTTTTTTTGTCTAATTTTCAGAATTACAAAGTAAAACTGGCCGCATACAGTTGATTAGCACTGACCATTCATTGTAAGGACTTGAATTGCTTTGTTATTTACAATTTTTTTTTAGACTTGACAAATCCTTAACAATAACTATTAGCATAAGTTATGAGTAAGAGTTTTAAAGGCGTTTTGCAAAGAAACATCGTGATGAAACTGTTGGATTCAAGTTCTAAGAAAATGCCAATGTTTTCCTTTTTTTTTTTAAAAGGCCTTTTAATACAAAGGATGAGAAAATTTGCCAGACTAAGTGAAAAATCTATTTTAAACAATAAATAAACAATTGCATACATTCTTGTCCGCAACGTAATGTTGTCTTCTAAAGTTTGAATTGTGGCTGGCTTGCCCCTATTTAAGAGAGATTCGATGTCAGTTCCATCAAAAATAGACAAATGGGGCCAAATCGTAACTTATTGGCCGACAATGAACTGAAATATAAGATGAATTGCTTAACAAACTCGTCTCGTCAAATCTATTTCAATGTAACACTGCAATTCTCACAGGGATCTGTTGCTGGTTGTTGATTTCAATTTCAATCTAGTGGGTAGTATGATGGCTTATTAGACGTGGGACCACAGTTCAAATCCCAGTACAGACATTTGCAAATTGTCGTAATATAGTAACTAGTCAGTCACCAGGTCAGAGATCAAAACGAAAATATAAAAAATATTTCTTCGGCGACTTCCTCTCAGCAGATTTCTGATAAAAACTCTGGGAGTAATAAAAAAGTTGAAAAATTTCTCAAAAATCTGTTGTTTAGACTCGACTTTCAACTGTAGGTCCTGCTACTCAGGTATTAAATTAACACACACAACATAAGTGATGTGAGAAACTAGGTTGTAATCCTTACTAAAGGGTTGTAATGACCAATTATGTATGTTATTACTAAATTTCAATTCAATTTCAATTTTGCTTAAAATATTATTTGTCGTAACTAAAGAAATTCTGGATTTTACGAAAAAAAAAAAAAAAATATACTCGTGTAAAGTGTTTTGCTTAACAATGCAAAATTTTTAGTGGCTCATTTTTTTTTTCTTTTCATTTTTAAAAGCATAATTTTCTAAGCTGTTAAACAGTATCAACTTTCTTAATGCAACATTTAAATAAATTGATTCCATTGGTGTTAAACGAGTATTAAACTTTTTACATACAGTTTTTCATTGAGTGAAAAGTTTTGTTGTCACTCACCATGTCACAAAGTGTAAAAAGCAAATTTTAACAAGTTTTACAAAGAATATAAAGTTGTTTACACAAGAATCATAAAATTTAAATGTTACATTTATTGCATGACGACATCAATATGACCGGGTATATATCCACATTCTATATTATAACCAAATTGGTAATTATAGTAAAAGCCAAAATTGAAAAAAGTTAAAGGATATTTAAAAATGATATGGTATTTTAGTCTTTATGTATGTATATGTACACAATCTAATCATATAGGAGTTTTCATAGTAATATTAAAAAATGTCCTATTGAGGTTTTAATCACAGCTTGTTATCTAACACCAACTAATTTGTAAATACTAAGGCAAAGGCTTATTTAATTGTAAAATTTCCCTCCCTTGTATTCATTACTCTTTAAAACTGTCTTTGTCTGAAACTAAAGTCTTTTCGGACTGTATTCTCTAAATCGCTTCCATTTTCATCCGAAGATTTAAATGTTCAATTTGGTTTTTTTAAACATTAGGCCGTAGTTCAAAAACCCAGCCTAAACTGCTCGAACGAAATATGAAAAAATATTTAAAGTTTATGTCTAGTCACTAATGGATAAAATTAACACACACACAACATGGGCGGTGTGAGAAGCAAGGTCGAAATCTGTACTCAAAAGTTGTAAAGAACAATTAAGAACATGAGTAGTAGTAAAAAAAGAGCACATATAGAGCAATGGAAACATCTTCTAGATTGAATCTAAGTTATCGTGAACCTTTTGACGTAATTATTCTCGTGATCCTAGCGTGAATTTCATAGCCGCTATCCTAGTAACACTATAGCAATTTTTGATATTTTTGATATTTTTATTCATCACAAATGGTCGATCCTTTACTAATGGTTCTGGCCTTTAAGAATTTATGTAGCACTTTTGAAACTAAACGATAACGTATATTCTAATCTATTGACATGTCACGCTAGAGATTTTTTTCATCTTCTAAAATTAGAATTTAAATTGTCTGTGCCAATAACGAGCCATTTAAGTTTTTGTTAAGTAAAAAAATTGTCAGCATTCTCTGGGCTATTCCATTGAAGATATTTTCTATAATTGACCTGATTTTAAGTTAAATATTTTGAATTTTTTTTTATCAATATCGATAGACTGAGCACAATTGGTTTGTTTGAAAAACTATTGACGCCTAGAATATGATATTAGATATGAAGTTGTACTACATCTCGAGTACTATCGACCACAATTAAACAAAGTGTGTAACAATTTTTGCCTCCAACTATAATTTCCGATCAGAGTACTTAACATTGGCTTAATTCGTCTGGGGATATTTTTTTTTTTTTAATTGAAATCATATTTTTTGCAACAAGTATCCGAAAGGACTACCAATATCATGCAATAAATACCCAAATTCACTTATTTTAAACCCAATACCAATAAAACCAATTACGAATTTTAGTTGCAATGGAACCGAATACATTTCTGATTGAAATGAAAACTTGTTTTAAAAAAATAACATCACATTTCGTGTTAAACTTTTCTTGCTGTTTTGCATATTGAACTTTCCACTCAAATAATAAAAAAACATAAATTTTCTTGATTGACCGTTAAAAATCATTACAAACTTGAAAACAGTTACCAGTCTACACACACACACACAAATGTATGCACATGTATACTCGTATATTTGTAAAGATATTTTGTAGATATCATCAGATACTTATTTTTTAAACAGGCAATTCTTATCAATATGGAATGCTTTTTTTTTTTGTTTGTGCTTTTATTTTATTTTTCTTACATCATTTCGGGACAGAAAGAATGTTAAACATGCTTTGAAAAAAAATACTTGAACCATCCTCTAACTGGTTAGTCAGTCAGTCAGTCGTGTATTATAGTATGGATGTTGCATGTAATTTTATGTAAAAAGATTTTTCTTCAAATGTTTTCATGTTTCACAATTTGAAAGTTTAACATGTGAAAGAATTTCTCTTGTGTTGTGCTGTGTTGTGTGAACAGAAAAAAAAAAACAACGAAAAAAAAAAAAGAATAACTAAACTGCTGAACCCTTTATTGGTCGCCATATAATATGCCCTGGTATGTGTTACAGATAATAGACTATAATCTTTTCCTATTTCGTCGTTATATTTCTTTTTTCTTTTTTTTTTTGCTTCTATGAACAATGAATGAAGAAAGCAAAAAGGAAAGAAAGAAAAAAAAAGATGTAAAATAATATTAAATTGTATTACCCAACATGTAAACATTCAAATACACTCAGATATTTACAAACTCTGAAAATATACAGATTATATTAGAGATATAAATTCAAGATTCAGATACAAATACGTACGTATTTATTTTTTTGCCATTGTTGTTCTTAGATATTCTTAATATTTATATACATAATGTACATATTTGTACGAATGGGTGTGTGTGTCTAAACGTGTTTAGGAAGATAAAGTAAATTTGTTCATTTTATTGAAAATATTAAGTTTTGTGGACATTTTTTTTTTTTGTGAAATTCATTCACAAACATTTTCGGGTTGGAGACATGATCCGGTTTTTTGTTTTTTCTCTGTATCGCTCTCTCTCTCTCTCTCTCTCTCTCTCCCTCTCTTCTGTTCATTTTGTTCCATTTATTTTGTCTTGTAATACAAAGTTTAATAAAATATTTGAAGTGTAAAATAAAAAAAAACAAAAATTGTAAAATCTTAGATGGATATTAAGATTGTGATGACTTATTTTTATCTTCTAAAATTGTTTTTTTTTTATTCATATCAGAGTTTAAATAATTGTGCAATATTTGGTGTATTGTAATAAATTCGTAATTCAAAGAATTTATTCAAATATTAAGCAAAAAAAATATTTTTCTTAAATTTACACAAGGATTTTAATGTCTTTGATTTAAATCTTTCGATTTAAAAGAAATTCTAAGACCCCTTTCACATGGCAATCAAACTCTCACCGACCGTTATTAAAATCCATTAAATTGTGTTCATTCTCCTAATGGACAAAAAAAAATGCAGTCACAAGTAATTTAACACTGTGTACCTGAAATGTGACTAAAGAACCTAAATATAGATTGCCTACCTGTAATATTGCCACTAAAGAGCCTAAATCTTTTAAACTAATAATCCACAATGGTTTATAAATGCTAAGGAAGTCTAATTATAAGAGAAAAATACTGAAATTAATTTGACAAGGGGTTCGCTAAATTTGATGAATATTTTACATTTACTAAGAAAAACTAATTTTCTTACCATCAAATCACTGAAGATGGCAGATGGTGAATTAGTCACATCCAAAGGAAACCATATAGACCTACCAAATTTTAAAGTACTTATCAAATATGAGGCACAGTCAAGCAAAAAAGTCTACATACACCGTTTAGTTCACTAATTTGTATGTTTTTTTTTCTGAATAATCTCTAACATATTTTACTATTTTATATAATCTGTAACGTTGGATTTGTGTAGACTTTTTTCCTTTACTGTATATACCAGAAATTTTCAAAGTTTTAGTTTTATCTTTGAAAGACAGAAAATCTTCGCAACCAGACTATTTACATCCCGAACTGTTGAAAACTTTTTTGGCGGAGCTAGTAGCCTAATGGCCTAATTATTAACATTCTGTAAAAGGGTGAAAAGGTGCTCTGACACAATCTGGAGAGGCTGCACATTAGGCAAGACTTGTTTAGCTCACGAAATCGATTCCTTTGCAATAAGCAGATACTCTTCCGATTCTATGACGCCTAACCCATGTCAACACTTTTCTAAACATCGATGTTTGCATCCCTATTCTCACTACAATAGATGATTCAACTGGTGATGTTAAAAATTGTAGAAAATATTGTAAACATTCTTTTGAAAACTTCGGTTCGCGATGTTTCCTCACTCTTCTAGATAACTAAATCGATCTCTTACAGTTACTGCATCAAATAAAATCCCCTCTAGCCTAGTGAGTCATGGAATGCAATTGGAAACACATTAACTGTTTTAAAATCTTTATCAATGGATGCCTTCTAGGACTAGTAAATATTTTGCCTGGTAAATATAAAAAAAAAGTACACCAAAAACAAACATCATAGGACACTGGACACTGGTTGTACAAAGGCATTTCTTCAGGAACAAAAGAGTTAAAAAATGTTTTCACTAATACAGCTAACACATGCCTACATATTGCTTTGTTTTTATGCCTAAGACCTTCTCAAGTTAAATCAATTATCGCCCAGATGGAATCACTGAAATGAAGCAAAGAAGTAATAAGAAGATGAGAAAGATACTTTGGGGCAAGCCTATTTATTTAACATTTTATTTCGTACATACTACATTGTCTTGTTGCAATTTGTGGGCCGTAGGAATCATTGAACCTTATTTCTTCAAGAGTGATGAACATTACAAAATTTGGCCAAAATGAAGAAATTGTCTTCAATTAATATAGGGTTTCAGCAATATCGTACCACAAGCCTTACGGCCGGCGATTAACCAATTAATCTCAGCTTTTCGAGGTGCATATATAATGTGATTTGATTCCACTACTTTATTTTTGTGTGGGGATGCGTTAAATCTCTTGGGTACAGGGGCAAGCTAGTGGTAATTTCAGCACCAAAATATAATACATTGAAGGTAGGCGATAAAAATTACGAAAATATAATGGAAACAATGAAATAATCTTTAAAGGGCAAATGAATGATCCTCACATATATCCCCAACGAAATTTAAAACGATTAAAAATTCACCTGTTAATGAATTTACCTTTAACTAAAACCTTTATTTTAAATAAACTCACACACTACATTGAAGTGTTTAAACAAACAAGTTTCTTTACAGCTATCCATTATTGAATAAGTTTACTAAGCAGAAAACAATTTTTTTTGCGAAAACGTTATTGAAAACTTCTCTTACCATTAGTTTTTTTTTCAACATTTTGCCTGCATTTCACACTTTTTTAAACTGCATTTCAAAATCTGTAATCCAAAATCGAGACGCAACACAAAGCCAGTTGATGAAGGAAAATCTTTAAAGAAGAAGAAAAATAAAAATGAAGAGCAAAACGAAACGGTGTGTACTTAAGTTTTCCCATTAGTTCATCAAATTGTCATTCATGAAAGTGGCGATGACAAGAGAATAAACTGTGATAGAGAAGATAGATAGAAAAGGATGGAAAAAAATTCGCAAATCTGTAACAAACCTATTAATGGAACATATTTCATAGTGGAATCGTTACATTTGACATTTTATTTTTACTTCAAATTTATTTCTACCCCCTACCCTCTATCCCCTATTACTTTCTTTCTTACTTTAGTTACAACTCTTTGTTCTTGTCCTTGGTTGTAATAGCAAAAAAAGAAGAACGAATCACTCACTGACGACTCACTTATGTGAAGCTTTAAACACAATTTTCTATCGTCAACACTTGTCATCATCACTATCAAAAGTAACATCATTCAAATGCCACTACCAGTGCTACAACAACTACTATAGCAACAACAAATAACAATTGTTGCAACTACATCACTACGGAACGTGGCAATAGTAAAAATTCAATAGCATAACCACAAACAACAACAACAGCAACATTGAAAACCATTAAAAATGTAAAAGAAAAAAACAAACACAGAACATTACATCAGTAATGGGGATTTGTGTCACAAATTAAGCCATTTCGGACTCTAACACATCTGGTATAATTATAAAGATATAACGTTGGGACATTAAATATTAATAACCCTATAAATAATGATGCTACTACGACTGATTTACGTTGTTAGAAGGGATTCCTTTACATTTATTTCAATAGAAATTGAGTGGGGCAGTACCAAGTAGGTGTACGTTATTTAAGAAAGAATTTCAAAAGAATTTCGGCTGTTCGATCTGATTAAGGGATCCACATCCGAAACGGTTTTGTGTTTCAAAAACCGCTATTTAATCGCATATTGACTGAAAATTTTGACACAAAAAAGTAGTGTGCAATATGGGTGCGTTGTTTGCTGACGTTAGACTCTACAAGAGTCTACCATATCAACAGGGCAAATAAGGAACAGTAACCAAGAATTATACCAGGAGTCGGAATAAGAGGTTGACAGGTCCCCAAATAATCCAGTCGACAACGGAACCTCTTAAAGACTAGGCTGAACTTATAAGGAAACAGACCTTGCCATGGTAAACGGGCTCAGCCATATCTGATCACCCAGAAGTAGAATTTGATTACATATGAAACAAACAAACAGTCCGCAACTAAAGTCATGGATCGAAGGGAGTATGAGTTTTATGAGTCCAAGAGATACAGTTTCTGTGAATCGAAGCAAAACAGTGGTAATACAAAAATAATACAATCAGGTCACCAAGCGTTAAATACGGTTGCAAAAGCTCCAGGAACAATATTGTTAACCAACCACATCCACCTTCACAATACAAGTTTTTTCTAATGGAAATTAACTCAAAGTAAATCTTTCGCTAATAATATTCTAAACTAAATTTTATTATTAGAATAAAAGAAGTGGCTTAATTATGCCTTCAATGTAGTTTTTAAAAATATTTTCAAACATCACTTTGCTTAAACGTGTGCACTAAAAACGGCCTTAATGTAATGATACTTCATTTCAGTTGTTTTTTTTCTATGTGTCCTTTTGCAAACAGAAAAGAAAATCAACGAACAAAAACAAATAGAATATAATTGTAAAACTAAATAGAATTGAACAGTGGGCCTGGATATAAAATATTCATAAATAATATTGTAATATTTTGCAGTGGATACAAAAACGTTATTTTATATTTTACTACGGTCCTCTCATCCTGGATATTAATAATTAATGATAAATATTTCCTCAATACTACCGCAGTTATTAGATCCTAATATTTCATATAAGATGGTAAAGAACTTAATATGGTCTTCGTTATGAACATTACCTTCTTCAGGGTTCACAGGATATCCTTAATGAATTATTGGGAGGGAAATAAAGAAGCTTTAATTTTTAAATTTTGAAACAACCATGATGAAAAATAGAGTAGCTTTAGCTGTATTCACACATAAGATACTTGAGCTTGTAGTTAGACTACGTAAATATTTTTTTAAAGTTTTGCTCACTTCAAAAGTATTGACTTTTACTGAGAAGTATGCAACTGTTCACCCTTGCCAGTAACGTATAAGTTCAAACTTATGTGGAATTAAAATTATTCGTTCGTATTTTGATTATGATTATGATTATCTTTTTTGCGAATTATTTGCTTAATTTGACCGTGTGGTAACGAATATACACGCGGAACTTTTTTACCACTGTCAATCACAATCACAACGAGGGTGATGTGGTATAGTTGGTTGTCGTTAAGCTCGCATAGATATTTCCCAACTTGTTGCCATAATTTCAGTGCCCTTCTCTTTAAATCTCTCGCTCTTTTGCCCATTCACATGCTATCTTCCTGAATAGTATTGCTGTTGTAAATGTTGTTTGTATACTTTCGTTTGTTAATCTGGCATAATGAGTTGTGAAGAACAATTCGTACGCCATTTGTGTTTAATTGTGTTTTGTATTTTATAAAACTCTTTCACACACATAGACATACTCACATACATACACACTTACATACGCAAGGAGAGATTGAGAAATATACAGATCCATGAGTACTTTAAATGCATGTAAAAGGTTCACACATATACATACATATATACATACATACATACACACACTGACACATACAATTACATGAAATAATTGTAAAGAGCTGATAACAATATTTGTACTAATTTGGCATTTTGTAAAGTGTGCTTTACTGCCACTTTATCTGACACTTGATGCTCTTTTAATTGCGCGCCAAAACGTTTTTATTCAAGTGTTCGTTCGTTTCATCTTGAGTTCAGTTTTTTTTTTTTTTTTGTTCTCGCTTATGCCTTCAATTTTCATTTTATTTTATTTTTTTTTCCTTATTTTCGTTCTTTTTTTTTTTGCTGTAGTTTATGTTCGTCGGTAAAGGACTTTGCTGTGCTCTTACTCTTGGTACCGCGTATTTCTTCTAGTTGCTCTTCGAAAAATTGCAACGATGTTTCAAAGAAATCATGTTGGCGTATGCCGATGTATGTGCACGTAAAATTTTCGTCTAATACTAACAGTATATGTGTTCGTGTGTCCGTGCTAAAGTGTTGTATGTTTCAACTCATCAACGATTCACTTGGAAAAATCTACTTGAAATTTTGTGTCGGTGTTCCATAAATTGTTGCTATTATTTTTAATGTATGTGTGAGGCTTTATTTTGGTTACAATGAAAGGCGTAAAAATTAATATAAATTTGTAATGTTTTATTATTATATTATGTGTTGAATATAATATTTAATTTTCATTTGAACAGACGATGTCATTAAAAAATTGTAACATTTTTAGAAAAGATTTCTTGAATAGTGGAATAATTAGTCTTTTTATATCTAAATAAAGCATTTACTTATTAACTTGATTTAATTATAATAAAACCCTTTTTATTGACAATACCTAAACTTATCAATTTTATTACTCATTCCTCCAAAGATCAAACTTAATGTCCTTTTATTTCTATATTTCGCGGTCTTTCTATAAATTTCTATAATGTTTGTTTGTTGCTAAAAGTCGTAATCTTTGTTTTTGTAATTTTTTATTACCGTACCTAATTTATTGTTTTGTTATTGTTTGTTTTCCTTATTCCTTATTCTAAGAGTTAATGTTCTGAAAGTTACTGTTAATGGAACTAAAAAAACAATACCCTTAATAAAAAAGCGAAGCTAACATATGTTGTATATGAGATGGTTATTCTAAATGACGACTACTTTCCCTATTTTTGGCCAACGTTTATACAAATTATACGTTAAAAACAAATACATAAATAAAGAATTTGTTAAATTATTTTAATTTTAGGTTAGGTTTGAGCACGTATACTCGTCATTGGGACATTTTAAATTCGTCTTAAAAGCGAGAGAGAAAGATAGAGAGAGAAAAAGAATAGTTAAGAAGATAGGGAAATTGAAAAAGGAGAAGATATAGCAAAGGATATAGCAAAGGATATAAGAGACGGAGGAAAAAATGTGGTCCACAAACACACAAGAGATCGAGGATACAATCTTGATGACCTAGCACTTCTCAACTAGCTGAAGCTATTTATGAATTTATAGAGACGCTTAATATTGACTCTCAACAAAGGGTCCAAAACTTCGAAGAAGCCCTTGCCCAGGGTACTCAACCACAACTTACTAAGGACTAAACAGTTGCAGAGGAGGTATACGAAATTTTCCAATTCCTCCTCATTGCAACATACCCCGTAATACTCGATCTAATCTAGTAGTGCCCTAGAATTAAATCAATAACTAACCTCAGACTGGCCATATCTAATCGCAGCAGCAAACCTGTTCTTTTCTTGTCTATAGCAGGCCATAGATATCCAGGCACATGACATCTCGATTAACCCCCGCAACGCCTCTTCTCTTCTCATCTGACCCATATACCATATAAAGAATATACAGAAAAATGGCGAATATTATCAGTTACAATCTAAATTCTTTTTAGACCACTAAACGATAACAAAATATTTACAATTTAGCACATAAGAACAATTTATTTCTTTTCCTTGAGTACCTATGTATACCTTGTATGTTGAGTAAATCGTAAATTCCACAAGTGTCTTCAAGTGACACTGACATCTGGCATCTTTTTATACAATATGTTTTATTATTATAGATTAAAGAGCATTGTATTTCATTATATTGTCTTTACTATACCAATTATAATGGAATTATTCCCCAATTATACACTTTATTTTAATTATTTTAATAATTAAACGCTACTGATGCTCTTTCCTTTCATTCAATTGTTTTAATCTGCTTTACTTGAAATTTCTTTTATTTTTTCTTTCTTTCTATTATGTTCTCGTCATTCATTTTCTGTAATTTATTTTTTTTTTTGTATTTTGTTTTCTGTTTTCAGTTCAATTCAAATGATTCTGCTTCTGGTGGCAATTCTTCACTAAATTCTGCTGCAATATTGAACGATAAACAATAACAACAACAATAACAACTAACAATATGAGATCTCCAACGTCTTTAACAACAGACACAGTGACTGTTGCTGGTTCTGCTTCTGCTGTTGCTGTTGCTGCAGCCGCACACTCTCATGCGGCTGTTGGTACTGAACTATTACAACAACATTCAATTAATTCCATAATTGAACAACGTCAAGACTTTTTAACAACTGCGCCACCACTACCACTACCACCATCAGCACCATCAACAACAGTAACACGACACACAAATGATGTCAATACGATTGCATTATCTAATACAACAACAACAACAAAGCCAACAATAACAGCTTCATCGGATACTCTAACCTCAACATTAAATGGTAAGTGCGACATATGAAGGATATTTATGTCTATAAGTATATTTGTATGTTTGTACGTTTGTGTGTGTGTGTGTTTGTATGCGTTAGTTTATACAATAATAAGAGTATTTTTTCAATGCTTCTCTTTTGTTGGCCATTAAAAAAATATAAAAAAAAATTGTGTAATTGTTTTATTTACTTTTTATGACTTTTTTTTACTCAAACAGCACTCTGTACATGTGTGTTGATTGTGCAATTATTTTTATTTTCTTTTGTTTTTATTATTTTTTTCTTCTACTCATTCATAATACATACAACATACATATATATGTATATGACGCCTGGAACATTTTTCCATTCTTCGTCTTAATTTAACTCGTACATAAGGTACATATGTATGTATGTACATACATACTTATTCGGAAAACAATTATTCTTTAGAATACACAAAAGTACTTGAGAAGTTTCTCTGAAAATAAATTTATCTTAAGATTTAAGTGAAGTTTGTTGAGATTTTCATTTAAGGTGTGACAACAAAGTCTTCGAACTTAATTTTAAATTCATATTCACAAAAGCTTTTTCGAATTAATTTATTTATTTTTTATTTTTTTTATTTTTACCTTATAAAACTATCGGACCGATATTTTCTAATTCTATAAAATTAACGGTTTATAATTTATATGAATCTGGAGAATTGTAAGATTAAACACAAATTATAAAGCAAACACACAAATTTCAAAATTTTTAAAAGTTTGAATTGTTTCTTATACATACTGTATATGTATATGTATGTATATGTATAGCACATTATTGTCGCCATAGTGTAATAGGTAGTGTGTTGGCTTAGTAGATGTAAGTCCACGGTTCAAACCCCAGGTCAGACATCTCCAACAAAACGAAATATAAAAAAAATATATTTTTCGGCAGATTTCTGGCAAAAACTCTGAGAGTAAATACAAATTGCCATGAAAGAGTTTGTCAAAAATCTGTCGTTCGGAATTGGCTTTAAACTGCATAAAATTAACACATACAACATACGAGGTGTGAAAAGCTGAAGGATTGTAATGACCAATTATGTATGTATGTATGTAAGACAACACAGGCCGTCAGAATTTTAAAAAAAATAGATTACCCAGGAACAAGATTTCAGCGATATGAGATTGTGATTCAGTGAATCAAAAACTTTCGTAGTTTCTGGTTTAAAAATTTTGTTGGCCAGGGTAATTTTAGATACACGAAAAGAGGAGTTTATGAAATGCATGATAGCTGAAGATTTATTTCTTCCATTATTGCAATATTAATTCAAATATAAATTTGACTAATATGAAGAAAGATCAAAAGAGGTCACCATGAAGGACAATATTTCATATTTTAAATTGTTATTTGAAATTAATTAATTATTTTTTTTTAAATAAGTTCTGTAGCATTATTGTAATATATTATTAATATTATTATGTTTTCTCTTCAAATCATTTTTAAACAGTATTATTTCGAAATTTTTTGAATCAGAAATTCTTATAATAGATAATATTTTACTTGTCCGCTGTAATAATGTTTGTCAACGTGTAAATATCTCTTCTATTTGTATATGTAAACTTTTATTTCTTAAATAAATTGTTTAGTTTTACACAAATAGAAACGAAACGAAAGATAAATCATACACATAAGTTGTCTAAATTGATGGAATTTTACAAATGAAATCATTTTAAAGAAAATCAAAGAGAAGAAATATTTTTTTTTCTAAACATTTCCTTTTTCTGTCACTAGCTAACAATACCAAAGGAAAACAAACACAAGCATATGTTCTATACATACATATGTACATATATGTATACTTACATACAAATAAAGAAAGAGATTTACAAACATGACAAACAGTTATTAAGAACGTTCAAAAACAAAATTGAAAAAGTATCTGCTTAAAAGAAGGCTTAATTTGTTTCTTAGAATACTATTTCGTTCAACAATAATGACACGTTGTTGTTAGCAGTGATTTCTACAATATGGACAATAAAAAATTTATTCAAAATATTAGCCAACGTAAGCTATGATCGTTTATCAAATTTGTAGTAACATATGGATTCCGAGTCAAAAGAACTCCATTGATCAATACAAACTGATGGGGGTCAGTTAATTACCATTTGACCACTATTTACTAAATAGTTTTCAACGGACTTTGAGATATTACGACATCATTTCTAGTGGCTTTTGGTAGGTGCTTTAAAGTAAATGCTTGCATTCAACAATTTAATTGTGTTCGGTATTATCTGGAGCTAGGATAAGAATTAAAATTAAATCTAAAGCCAATTGCTATCAAACTATAATTAATTTCTTGCTATTTATCACAAACCATAAACCTATAAAAGCAGAACCTCCTTAATAATGCTTAAATTTCGCATTAAACTCTCTTGTATATGAAACATTTCAATTCATCCATTCGTTTGGATAGTTTTTGTTTAACAATGATACAAATGTACCAACCAATATTTCATCAACAACTATTGCTAACACTTTTACACACATACATACATATTAAATATATGTATGTAAGCATTTTCCTTCTACTTAAAGAAAACGAATGATTATTTTATACAGTATCCCTGCAAACATTTATTAGTACTTTGCTTAATATCTCATATACGAGGCACTGTTTCTATACAAATTTGTAATTAGTTTGTTGGGCTCAAATCAATACCTTGTAAAAGGTTATTAATTTTCTATTTTAGAAATAAAGTAAAATAAAATATGATAGTCCTGACTTAACTATGTGTATACGTATGCCCATTCCAATGAAGCTTTTTCAGGTTGCAGGTATCGTTACTTATTCTAGCACGCAATCAGCATATCTTCATCATTGTGGATGATAAGCTAACTTTATTTGTTCCGTAATATGGAGTTAATATCAAATAATATGAAAGTTTAACCCTATTGATGAAAACATAGCCAGATTTCTTTATAGTCTTTTCAATTCCTTGCACAGTAGGTAGATTAAAGCGACCATAATCATAAGCTATCTATCCGTAATCAATACATTTGTAGTAAATTTTAACTATTGCTACTCGTTCTTCTGTCCTTAAACGACCTATTTTGTATTACAAATGGCAATCCTTTCATTAAATAAATGAGACTTCATATAAAATATATTTAACACCCGATAGTCTTCCTTGCAAGACGTACTACTACGCTATTCACTAAAATCATTACAAAAAATCGCCATAAAGCGAAGTGCAGAAGTTAAATTGCTTGACTAAAGCTTCGAAAATTTCAGTTTCGTATGCAGCAACCATGTTATGAGTGCAAACAGCAAAATATCTTGATACAAAGTCAGATTCAATGAGCATAGCTCCTCACCACTACGGCGTATACATTTAAAAAAAAGGATGTTTTATCTAGGAGATCACAGAAGGCAAGTCTATTACTCTAGAACAGTTGTCAAATAACCTGCTTACCTGAAAGAATATGTTTAACTAAAAAATTAACCAAAGCTCCTTATGCTCCTTATAATGTTAAAATATTTAAAATTACTTTACTTTATACATGTTCAGTCATGATTACAAGAACGATTTAATAAATAAAATTACGATATGATTCCCTTTAATTCGAAAAAGCAAATCTATTACAAACGAATATCGAAATGCATCGAATTGCAATAATTCAAATGAAAAATGTTTGCTGGGTTTTGTGTAGCCATATTCAATAAGGCTTTTTGTAATACTAGTAGCTAGAATAGCAACAATAACAGTTACTAAAGTAAAGATAACATATACATACATACACAACATTACATCATTTCATTATAATAAACAGATAGAGAAAAAGAGGACCTAAAGGCAGAGAAAGGGATTGTATTTTTTGGTAAGGAAGTCGAAAGAATTGTCCCGTATTTCTTAGACATTTTCAGTTTCTTGTCTTTCTATTTATTTTACGAATTTTTTTTTTTTTTTGTCATGTTTCTGTTGTTTGTTTCGGTTCTTAAGTACCAAGAAGTAATAGATAACAACACAGAGAAGAAGAAATACTAGAAAAATATAAGAAGAACATCAATAGCAATAACAAAAAACTTTAAAAAGTTTTTGATGCCATTAAAATGTTCCTGTTAGAAATTCCAGTTTTTTTTATTTTTTTTTTCTTTGGTCGGCTATAACGCATGAATGAAATGAAACAGTCACAGAAATGCACTATAGACTGAGATTTGTTGTACATTATAACAATTGGCTCAGCTTATAAATTAGAAAAATGCATTCCTTCCTCTCTGATGGAATCAGGTTCATTTTTTAAATATCGGGTAGCTGAGCTAAAGACACAAACATCGTGGTATTCAACCAAAAGTAGTATCTACTTCCGAGGCAGTTAAAAAATCTAGAAAAAGTTATTAACTGATTGCCGACTATAGGTGTTGAACTGGCTAAAACTATAGGCATTTCAAAAAGCGATGCACATCACACATTGACCGCGTTTGCTAAAAATATAACAATGTTTCAATACAACGCGACCGCAAACAATTCGTCACCACTGAGACATACCTGAAATAACGGAAAGCAATGGACTGAATTGAAAAAATCGTGTGTACGATAAACGCAAACTTCATTTCATTTGCAGGACAATGTCTGTTTTTGAATGACCTTTTGACCGTAGACTGATGATAAGTAAATATTACATGGGCCATAGTGCAATAATAGTAATAATAGCAGTTATATTGCATATTACATTAATTTATTATATTGTGTGTACATATTTGTTTGAAAGATACTTAAAAATATTTATATATGGGCAGAGAGAACTAAAGTTATTGCAAGTAAAACAAACTCAACTGAACTAAATTAAACGAAACGAAACACAAGGAAGGACCGAACTACGCAAATATGGAACTAAATCAACCAAACAAATACTTTGTTTATGAAAGCAAAAAAATTACAAGAATAACTGAAGAAAAAAAACTCAAAATTATTACAAAAACAAAAAAAAAACGAAATAATAAAAATAAATTTATAATTTTTGATTTATTTTTTTGGCCATATTTTATGGAATTAAATATATATACGTACATACATACATACATATGTACATATGCATGCTTATATGTACTTATAGCTCTGTATGCATTTATTATTACAACACACATACAACACTGACTACATATAAATATTATATGTATATAAATATGCATGCATGTAATTACATTTGTCTATAAGTGTACATACATATTTATACCCCATGGGTATATACGTCTGATTCTAAATCTGTATGATATCTAATAGAGTCTTAAGCAAAACGCAGTATGCAGTAAAAATTACTTACATACTTATCTTAGTGCATGTGTGCTTATATATGTATACATATCTATAAACATATTTGGGCTCAAACTTGGTCGTATATCATATAACTATTATTTGTACTAATAAAATTATATAAACTTACAGAAATATCATATTTATATAGCGAATGTAGGCTGTATTTTATTAGTTTGTTTGAATATTTATTGTGACAATTTGAATGTTCTTTTGCATTGACCATTATACCCAATTTTATTTGCAATATATATTCTCCTTACACACATATATATATACATATACATATATTCATTTATTTGTAAATATGTGTAAAAAAAAAACAAATTATTGAAGCAAATAATATTGTATCCCGCCAACATTTAAACTCTATTATGATTTCTCCAAATTAAGGCTCCAAAAAATATTCATAATTTATGATGTCTTTTTATTAGATTGTACTGCATTATGTTATCCAAATAGGGGCCATTACAAAGAAGTTTCTTAAAGCTTAATATCGTATGATTTAATTTGTTTCCAAATAAGGTTTTTACTACATTATGTTATATGACTTTGACAATAATTCCCATTGTAATACAATAATTCCCATTGTAATACAAGAGCGGGTCAAAGAGTCTATGACTTGGATTAAGATGGGTTTACTTTATTGGCTTACAAGCCTATCTTGGTCTTCTTTGAAAATTATTAAACTTGATTTATTGATTCATTCAGTGGTTTGAATAAAAAGCGACCTCACTTTGTCAAGAGTAATCTGTTTTGCAACCCGTACAATCCAAAGGTGCAGACAAAGTGTAGTTTGCAAGGCAAAAATGTATTTTCTCTCATCCGCTCTATTCTCTGGACATAGTACCGAAGAATTATTTCGTGTTGCCAAACGCCAAGGTATGTGTGGACGAAAAGAGATTTGACTTCAACGATTTTTCGTGTAAAAACCAGTGTTTCTTTCAATATGTTACCGATTAATTGACCAACCCTCGTATATGATTCATCTCACAAACACATTGGGTCTTGGTTAGCCAATAATAAAACACAAAAAATTAATTCCTTCAACAATTGTCGTTTAACCGACCTACAGTGCAAGGAAAATTGGCGAGTTTGTGAAGAAATTTTAAAAGACTGAAAGCGTTGTAGATGTGATTAGAACTTTGCGTCATCGCAATGTGCGTTGTATCAAAAACAATGAGGAAAGTGGAGAGAATAATGAGCATTTGTCGATTTCATAGCTTTGTCAGAATTTACGGCTTATTATGACGTATTTTGCGTCGCCATCAACAAATTTAATTGTGACAATTCAAGCCAACTAACTATGTACAACCCCATGGAAGTGCTGATTGCATATTAAAGCAACACACTAACTTTAGGTGTTTTAATTTTTCGAACAAAATTTTCTGTTGAGTTGAAGACAATTGCACACTCGATAATTTACAAGCAATATTGTCACATACGGGAATTGAAGAACGCAGAAGTGACTGTGTGTCAAAATGCTTCATTGAAAACTTAGTTTTTTGCGTAATTTATTTAACTTTAATTTTCAATTAGAAAAATTAATAACCAACCCATAGCACAAAAATAAATAAATTGTGAAAAATTTAGAACCCTATAATTAGATGCTTGTTACCAAAAAAATCACAATAAAAACAACGAAATAAATTTAATATACGAGTAAATTACTAATTTAATATACCCATATTTAAATAAATATGTATGTATATATAATTTCTATGTGTTAACAAATGTTTTATCTTTTCATTCAAATAAACATCTTTTCAAATTCTTTAGCATTGTCAGCAGCAGAATTTCTTGGTTTGGGCAGTCGTTTAACTAATCCTAGTAATACAACATTGACAAGCAATATATTGCCATTGGCGAACGTAGGCGGCAATGGTATTGCTGATAACAGCAATTGTAATGGTGGTGTTGGGATAGGCAATGTCAGTGGTGTTGTTGCTGCACACGTTGGCAGTGGCTGTGGCACTACAAACTTAGAGGCTCTAAATACTACAAACAATACGAATACTTTGGTAGCAGCCTATATGCCACTGACACCAAGTCCAACGCAATCTTCTATATCCCCTGGAACTTCAAATAGTACTGCTTTCGATATGTTTCAGGTAAAAGCGATAAAAATGCAGCATGTATTTGCATTTGAATATTTATATAAGCATAGATAGCATATACAATTAAATTTTTCTCTTAATTCATGTGTTTTTGTTGTTTTTATTTCTATGTACCATTAATGCTTTCTTGTATGCACTTAATATTGCACACTGAACTTACGTTAACGTTTTTTTTTTAATTTTGAAATTAATTTTCTGTTTTGTATGTTTAATAAAAATAAATCCCCCCTGATACCATCTCTACTTTCCCTTCCATGTACTGTTTATACTCAATTCTTAACTCTTCTATCTGTATCTGTATCTGTATCTGTATCTGTATCTGTATCTG
>QOCX01000058.1:478667-489140 GCA_005959815.1 Sarcophaga bullata
TACTTATTGGTTTGGTTTATCTTCTTTTATCTTCTTAATTTCTTTCTTTTTCTTGCTTCACTTGTCTATAACATATATAGTTTGATAATATTGCACCACAACACCAACAAAATACACCTTTAAAGGTTTTCCAAAGAAACATCAGCTTCGATTGTACTGCACCTTTATCGCCAAGTACGCCTACATCTCTTTATAATAACTCTTTTCAAAGTTCACCTTTAGTCAGGTAATGAAAACTATTTTATTTCTATAAAATTTTTCTCTCTTTTTTTTATCCAAATAATGTACTTAAAAAAAAACAAACAAACAAACAAAAAAAGATAAAGAAATGAAATTAAACGCAAAATAAATTGTTATGTTATCAAAACTAGAAGTAGGATTTACTTAAAACTCTGCAATTAAATCGAAAGAAAGAGTTGCTGAAAATCATAAAAACGGAATTTACTTTGCTCCTTAAATTTGAAAAGTAAATATCAAAATATTTTTGAGGATTATTTCCTTACATCTTATGCTCCTCTCTTAGTGGCTTAAGACGAAAATATGCTCTACGTATACGCCCGTTTATAAATTTTAACCCTTTGTTACACCCTATTTTTTTCCACACACCTAACCTAACCTTTCTCAAATCAACACTCTCTTTTATACCATATTAATCAGGCAACCTAAACAACAATTTGAAGAATATGAAATCGTAGACCTCGATACTATGGACAGCTTTAACGGCACCTTGACAAAGGTGCATTACGTACGCACTGCCTTTACAAAAGTTCTATTTGTAATACTTAACTGACATTGAAGACAGGACTCAGGGTAAACGCCATTAAAAACGGTCTTGTTCTCATCAACAACAACCACATCGAAGAATTGTCCCAATTCGAATACATCAGCAGCTTGAGAACGAAGTTGGCGGAATGTAAACTGATGTCGAACATCGTTTACAGAAAGGAAGTGCTTTTTTCTATCCAAAATATGTAGACTTTGGTAACCAAGAGAAGTCAAACAATTCACGAAATATTTAATATTCGAAGCTGTTCATTAAAATGCTTGAGACAAATTGCCAACCAACAAAAAATTTGAATTAGAATACTGACATAGAAAACACATATGACTACGCTAAGAAAGTATAATGTCTCACATGCGGCTGTTGAGTGGAAGCCATAAGGAGAACGAAGAAAAGGACCACCACGAATTTTGTAATAAACGATCTGTAATGAACGAAACCCAGAAAATGGAAATTTAATAGTACTAACAATAGCTACATAATACATACATACATTATTGCTGAGAGGTAGTCGCCGAATGAAATATTTTTCCATATCCAGTAAGCCAACCAATCACCTACTAGTTCATGGCGAGTAATAATAGCTGCCTTAGATAGCTTACTAGATAGCTGGACTAGATAGCTTAGATTAGATTGACAGTAAGCTGTGATTATATCATCACTACATTGTGGAGACAGTGACATATTAAAAACTGATTTAAAATTAATAAATCCCTTCCTTATACTAGTTCGAATTGTCGAACATATAGGTCCGTGCCAAGTTTTTAAATTTAAACTCTAAGGTTTTAACAAAAAAATATACCCTTTTCGAGTTCTCTTCTCACTGCATCACAACCAACGGCATTACTTTAAGACAACACCTTATCTTTTATTCGAATTATGACCATCAGATATTTTTTTATTTCAACCGCTCAAAAAGCCACTTATAGATGGATAGATATGTCATGAACTTGACTACATGAACTATACAGATTACCTCGAATGAGGAATAATTTCTCGACGCATATTTACAATTTCAATAAATCCTATTATTAGTTTAACAATATCACAATTTATTCTGTGAAATTTCTGGATAATATTTTTCGATTTAAACTGTTACATCTCATTTGTATCCTATTTTTTCTATTTTTTTTTTTTGGTACTTTCATAGCGATAGTAGTAATTCTTCATCAGCTAATGGTTTGTCATTAGATTCTATACCTATGGTTTATCAAAATGGTTATACCAATGGATTAACTTCGACTCGCTCTACTTCACCCGAAAGTCAAAATAGTAATCAGTCGAATGAAAACAGTTTAATTGACATGATGGTGAGTACCTTTTATGCCACCAATATTCTTTACTAATCATTTCCTTACTTTACTTCTGTAGAAATTTCTCAATGTTAGCAATAACAGTCAACAACAGCAAAATCAGCAAAAACAACTACAACAGCAACAACAGCAGCAACAGCAACAACAACAGCAACAGCAATTTCAATTCCAAAATCTTCAACATGCTCAAAAACACGAAACTTTTAATACATCGACAGAGTTGGAGAGCTGTGCAAACAGATCTTCACCAGCAACAAACTTGTTTGATGAACAGAATCTGGAAAACTTTGAAGCTCTATCGGCTTTCGACATGGAACTAACTAAATTGCAGGCTTTAAATGCCGTAACGTTGTTACAAGCTCAACAGCAACAAGTGCCACTATTGCAAAATCTTTTGCAAACCTACAATACCATAAATCAATTGCAAAATTGGCAACTACAACAGCAACATCATCATCATCAACAACAGCAACAGCAACAGCAACACAACAATACTTTGCAACCACAGCCGACAAATAATTCTACTCTAAACAATGGCAATATCAATAACTTATGCAATGCTACAAATTCCAATACCAATGCATCTGATGCCTACCTAGATCGTGTAGCCAAATTCTATAGAGGCTCAGCGGCCTTCTGTGAGCCAACCTGCACTTGGAGTGGCCAATTACCACCACGCTCTCACCGTTTATATCAGTTTTCACCAAAAGTATTTTTAGGTGGTATACCCTGGGACATAAGTGAACAGTCATTGATACAAATATTCAAACCCTTTGGACAAATTAAGTAGGTTTGGTTTGATTCAATTTTAAGTTTTTTTTTTTTTTTTTCTTTACTATCCTTTTGATAAATAAAAAACCTGATTTTTCTCCTTCTTTACATATCTTTAAGGGTCGAATGGCCTGGTAAAGAGCAACAGGCTGCCCAACCAAAGGGCTACGTTTACATTATTTTCGAATCGGACAAGCAAGTTAAAGCTTTACTTTCGGCTTGTGCTGTACAATCGGATGATCCCCAAAATGGCAATGGTATTTTCTATTTTAAAATATCCTCTCGACGCATTAAGGCTAAAGATGTAATTGTTTTTTTTTTTTGTTATTTTTATTTTGAAATAATTTCAATTTTATAAAAATTGTTCAATTCATTCATTACAGGTTGAAGTTATTCCCTGGCTTATTGGTGACTCGAATTTTGTCAAATCTACTTCACAAAAATTGGATCCTACTAAAACCGTTTTTGTTGGTGCCTTGCATGGCAAGCTAACAGCCGAAGGTTTGGCCAAAATTATGGACGATTTATTCGATGGAGTTTTATATGCTGGTAAGAGACAATTATCAAGTTTTTCAGCATAATTGTTAGACAATAAATAAAAGACCATTAACATATTTCAAGCAAAGCGATGTCAGTTATAATAGTTATAATTAGAAAAATCACGTCATATGTTACCGATGTATTTAAACATGGACAGTCTTCAATGTGACGACTCTGCAGTAAAAGAAAAGCAGAAGATCTTTTGCAATCATGAAACTATGAAATATTCACTGTTAAGACAAAATACAAAATGCCTTTTTAATGTTTGATCCTACTGTAATAATACAGAATCCACCGTTCAATTATAGATGTAATCTGTCACACCAGCAGTTGGCTACACATTCTTTTAAATAAACTGGCAAATTCTTTTAAAAAAAACTACCTTCGTCATAACGTCATTATAGAAATTCTTTATTAAACATTTGTAAAGAGAGACGAAAGGTGCAAGGCTTTGGTTATAAGATGATTTTCTTTGAATCACAGAATATCGAAAATCTAGAGAAAAAGCTTCAAGGAAACAATTCAAGTTCAAAAAATTCGATTTGATTGGAAATTTAAAAAATATTTAAGTTGTCGAGAAGATAATATATTGCCTTATTAGACGTGAGGCCGCACTCAAACAAAATACGACAAAATATTTCTTCGGCGACATCCTCTCAGCAGATTTCTGACAAAAAGTCTAAATGTAAATAAAAATGGCCATGAAAAGTTTCTCAAACTCGACTTTAAACTGTAGATTCCGCCACTAATGTATAAAATTTACACATGCAACATAAGTTTTGTAAAAAGCTAGGTCGTAATCGTGAATGACCTATCTAATGAGAATAGATTTCAAATATTTTTTAAAACCACAAATACCAAAAGCATTACATGGTCTAGAAATTAGTTCAACAAATAACTCAAACATGCATAATCTTTATGATTTAACAAGAAAATAAAAGTAAAAGTAAAAAAAAACAAATTACTACGATTAATTTTTTATTTTTTAATGCTATTTTATAACAGGTATTGACACAGACAAATATAAATATCCCATTGGATCCGGTCGTGTGACCTTCAATAATAATCGTTCATACATGAAAGCCGTTTCAGCAGCCTTCATTGAAATTCGAACACCAAAGTTTACAAAGAAAGTGCAAATTGATCCATATCTTGAAGATTCATTGTGTTCAATTTGTGGCGTACAACACGGACCATATTATTGCCGGGAATTGTCTTGTTTTAGGTAAGCCCTAGAATAATAAGAATCTACATAGTCCACCAACAGTAATAATTTTTTTTTTATGTCCTTTTATTTTTCTTTACGAATGTAGGTACTTTTGTCGTACTTGCTGGCAATGGCAACATTCAACAGATGCTGTAAAATATCATAAGCCATTAACTAGAAATTCAAAATCCCAAACATTAGTAGGCATTGGACCAGCTTCATCAACCACCTCATTGTCATCGTTGAATTCTCAACAGGCAATGAATTATGGTGGCGGTGGCAACGGTGGTGGTGGTGGTGGTGGCATTGGTGTTGGCGTTACTGTTGGTATTGTTCAACAACAACAGCAGCAGCGTCAACAAGCACAACATCTTTTATCATCTCCTATGAATCCACAGCAAGCAGATTCATCAAACAATCACGAGCAACAGCAGCAGCAGCAGCAACAACAACAACAGCATCAGGCAACATTGCAACAATTGCAAGTGCCACCACAACAAATACAAACAATACAAAATGCTTTTCATTTATAAATCATTTTCCCTCGAGTAAAATGAATTCTAAAATATTCAAACGGAAACAAGCCGTTGTTAAATAAAAACAAAAAAATGCAGCAAAACCGAAGAGAGTAAAAGAGATAAGCTATTAATTGGTAGTTATAATTATAAAAGAATTTAATTACTTTCAGCAAACTATGAATAATTTAATTTAAACACAATTTACACTTAATAATGTTTTGTTTTCTTTTTTTTGCTTTTAAATTATTGTTTGCTTTTTCAAAAAGGAAATCATTTTTATATTTAAGTTTTTTTTTATTTCTCCTTTAATTCAAAATTATTGTTTTTCTTTTGTTTTATTTTTCTTTTTTTTTTTTCATTTGATTTATTCATATTCATTATACATTTTTATTAAATATTTGTTATTTTTGTCATTTATTAGAAATGGATGTGATGTAACCCAGACCCATCCAAGGTGAAGCACCCATTTCTAGTTCCTATTACTACGACATATCACCATCGTTTTATTGAAAGCTGGCTTTCAATTTATATTTGAAAAACCACCTATTGTATACCAATGATAATTTATTTTTAAATTAATATTTTTAAAATGAATTTTGTTTTTGTTTCTGTTTTATTTATTTATTTTTTTTTTTTTTCAAAAAAAGTGTTTTTTTTTGTATGGAGAATGAATGTTTAATTGAAAAACACATGAAGTTTTTATAAGAATTGTTAATTGTATAATTTTCTTAATACAATAATTATACTTATTATTTGGTTTGTGAAATTCATTAATTTTATTTTGTATGTATATCCCCCTCTTTGTAGCTATTCTCTGGAATTTTATTTTAATTGAAAATTTCAGCTTTAATTAGCATTATTTATGTATATATGAAGTGTTAAAATTTTTATATAATTTTTATAATTAGAAATGTTTTGTAAATTATGTCGTTTATTTTTTTTTTCTTATCAGAAAATTTCAATTTTTTTTATTATTAAAAAAAGTTGTAATATTTTTTTATTTTTATAAGATTGTTTTTCTCTTGTATGTAATGTTATCATTTGTTATTGTTATTATTACTAAATATCATTGATTTCAATGAAGATTTAGAAACATAATTATACTTTTGTTGCACATAATTTTAAATTTAGAATTTAATAAATTTTAGGCCAATATAAAGAATGTTTAATTTTCCTAATTTTATAGAAAACTGTTTAATTTGCCTCAAATATGTATATTTTAATACGTTTCTTTAATTTATTTAAATAAATTATTTTTTGATTAAAAACTTTTTGTTATTTTTTATTTTATATGCTAAAATATATAAAACGACAGCACTTTTAATTTGAAATAATTAATTTACAAATCTGTGGAATGTCAGTTTAAGAAAAAATTACTCTCTTGCACGTGAATTATTGCATTTAAGAGAAAGAGCAAAAAACTTAAGGCCACTGGAAAGTAGTACTGTGCATTAAAGAGCTAACCAGACTCCTTTTTGTATACAAACTAATAATTTCCATAATTTTTTTTTTCATTTAATAAAAGAGCGAATATGAGAGATTATAAATAGCACATCCGTTTTTCTAAAGTTATTTTTTTTTTTTTTGTATTATTTCATACTTTTTTGATTGATTGATTTTCGGCTAAACTATGAACAGTATGAAAATTATTGGAATAAAAACAACAAATCATTCGTTTCTTTTTACTATTGAATGTTTTGACAAAAAAATTTTATTACCCAGGAATTTCGAGCGTAGCTTAACGAAATAATAAGAAAATTAACTTTTGAATGGCTTTGATAATTAAACTTATGAGAAACTTAATTTTTATATTTTTATATTTTAATATACAAAGCATAACCTTCAATATATAATATTAGAATTGTGGCTTTCAATTTCAATCATCTCAATAATCCTCCTAGGATACATTCATACTTTCTTTTCATTTTCAAATATCTTAGTTAATTCATTTTTTTTATCAATGTTTTTCTGCTATTTTAATTGATTTGAAATATAAAAAAATAATAATAAAAAATAATAAAATGTATTACATACATACATCAATACATACATAACAAAAATTCATAACATATAACAACTAAATGGAATAAAAGTTATTTTAAATCCACAACATACAGGGATTTTAATGTAGTAAAAAAAAATTATAAATTCAAAATTTTAATTAAAACAATACACAAAAAAAATATTATGAAATAAGGATAAAAATTTAATCCCTAAACCCTTTTTTTCTTAAACCGAAATTATATAACTTGATGAGAAAGAAAAACATACAATATATATAGATTAATGAAATTAAATATAAGTAAGTAATTGCCTCTTTAACTATGGTTTCTGTTGTAAATTTGGGTTGCCCCACGTTATAATAAAAAATTGGTTGAAAAATATTATTATTATTATTATTATTATTATTATAATTAAAATAAAAAAGATATTTATAAGTAAACTATATTTAACGAAACCAAAACCAAAACAAAATAAAACAGACCCACATATTTTAAACAATGAGAAAGAAAAACAACAAACCTAAAAACTCCTTCAATCATTTTGAAAAAAAAAAACAAACAAAAAACAAAAAAAAATAAATTATATGTATATACAATATTTATGTATTAATAAATAATTGTTAAAATAATTAAATCATTAAACAATATACATACTTATACAGTAAATAAAACCATACACTCTCACACAGCTAAATGGAATAAAAGTTATTTTAAATCCACAACATACAGGGATTTTAATGTAGTAAAAAAAATTATAAATTCAAAATTTTAATTAAAACAATACACAAAAAAAAATATTATGAAATAAGGATAAAAATTTAATCCCTAAACCCTTTTTTTCTTAAACCGAAATTATATAACTTGATGAAAAGAAAAACATACAATATATATAGATTAATGAAATTAAATTATAAGTAAGTAATTGCCTCTTTAACTATGGTTTCTGTTGTAAATTTGGGTTGCCCCACGTTATAATAAAAAATTGGTTGAAAAATATTATTATTATTATTATTATTATTATTATAATTAAAATAAAAAAGATATTTATAAGTAAACTATATTTAACGAAACCAAAACCAAAACAAAATAAAACAGACCCACATATTTTAAACAATGAGAAAGAAAAACAACAAACCTAAAAACTCGCTTCAATCATTTTGAAAAAAAAAAACAAACAAACAAACAAAAAAAAATAAATTATATGTATATACAATATTTATGTATTAATAAATAATTGTTAAAATAAATTAAATCATTAAACAATATACATACTTATACAGTAAATAAAACCATACACTCTCACACAGAAAATAGTTACCAGTAATTAAAATACAAAAGCTAAAAAAGATATATTCCAATATAAACTTATTAAAATTATTAACAAAATGTTGAAAATATGAAGGATTAATCTGATTCGTATATACAAACGAATGTTTGTATATATTTATATTTATTAAATGCAATTGTTGTCAAAATTTCAAAAGAAATCATTTGTGGAAATAATAAATCGGCATCAAAAACACTATAATGTTGATATCATTGAAAGATAATCGTATTGTCATATTATCCATGCTTAGTAACTGATTTGGTTAAATAAAATGGCATGTAAATTGATTTCATATTATAAAAATTTTAGTGCAAATATTTCGACGACATTACTTTAATCGACGATAGAGACTAATTAATTATATGGCTTAAGAGTCATATTCCAAAAACATAAAATTCTTGTCTACAAATTGTCCCATAAGGGCATGTATTGCCACAATTTGTTTTTAATATATTTCTTATGCCTTCGTTGATATAATATATTATTTCTAATTTCGCTTCTATTTGCCTTTCTCGAGTATCTTCTTCGATTACCGTATGATGATATTTAATTGATCATAACCGGCGATCGTTCACTTATCTGTCGTGACACTAACTCAATCTGTTTAGATATTTGATAACTTAATTTTGTATTTTCAACATTACAAAAATAAAATGAAAAATAAATATATTAAATATTAATTAACAAATATGGTGCTTTAGCTGAATTATAATTATAAAACAAATTAAAAGAAAACTACAAATATTATACACACATATTTATTAAATTTAAGATTTAACAAAAGAAAAACTTAAAATAAATAAATAAAATCCTACATACATATGTATAGAAGAACAAAACAATGGCATATTAAAGAATTGATAATCATTTCATTAACATAAAGATATTTGTTGTTTTTAAATTAATTAAATATTTATAATAAAACCAAAAAATACCACAATTATTATTGGATATATTAAAAAAGAAAAAAAACAAATTGCATTTAATTAAAATTAAAAAGCATCCAGTACCTTTAATTAGTATACCTACAACAAATAGAGTTAAAAAAAAAAACCTACTAACCCACTCAAAATTTTTAGGAATAATGTTTGAATGGAATCAACGGCAATAAAATAATTGTATATTTAATATTTTATAAGAAAAAGTGAAAATTGAAAAAAATTTACGTTCGAAAATCAAAAATGTCCCAAGATAAGACACCCAACAATTAGAAGATAAAAATTTTAAATTGTATGGATAAATTTCTATTCCTTTCATAACGGTTAGTAAAATTTAAGTTGATATCTTTTCAGAGGTTTAAATCTTTTCAGAGATTTAATGTAGCCAATGGACTTTGCTTTTTCCAAACACCTTACTCCTGCGAGAGTAAGTTGTAAGTTGTTATCTCGACTTAATTACTGAACAATTTGTTTTAAGTTTAAAAATCTTTTTTAATTCAAAATTATTTCAACATAACGAGCCACCTATTGAGAAGTAAATATTATTTTTATTTATTTCACTTGAAAATCGTAAATCGTCACTTCTTTAATTAAAAATTTTCGAAGCCTGTCACCATTTGAACATTTTCCTTATACATTTTTATTTTAAAATCTTCAAAATTCTTAAATTCTTTTTTAATCAATAAATCACACTGCTTTAACTTGCAAGTTATTAAAACTAATTAAATATTGGCAATTACAAATAGACTTTTAAACAAGACAAAAAAAGTATTCTTAAAGATTTTTACCGAAT
This sequence comes from Sarcophaga bullata, assembly GCA_005959815.1. Classification (NCBI taxonomy): domain Eukaryota; kingdom Metazoa; phylum Arthropoda; class Insecta; order Diptera; family Sarcophagidae; genus Sarcophaga; species Sarcophaga bullata. The sequence goes on from QOCX01000058.1 coordinate 488,859, forward strand.
TTAAAATAACAAAAAAACAAACAAAATTTTAATATTTTAATAATTATTTTTAAAATTTATTTTTAATTAAAAATGAAAACCTAAAACAATTATAATAATGAAAATCTTAGAAAAAAGAAAATTTATTTTTTAAAATAAAGCAATTTATTATAGCAGAAAATTTTTAACTAATTATTCTAAGAAAAGTAAAACAAAAACATTTTATACACTCTCTCATTGGAATTTTACAAAACTACTATTACTACTTCAAAAAAAAAAAAAAAAACATGTATTTTTTAACTA
>QOCX01000058.1:494046-639918 GCA_005959815.1 Sarcophaga bullata
AAAAAAAACACTATTTATTTAGTCTCCGTTTTGCAAAAATTTGATAAATTCCAATTGCTGCCGACGTTGTGCCAATAGCGCCAATTTGGAATGTAGATAATTTGCCGCCCCACAAATAACCCTTAGGCAAATAGCTTGCAGCATGAATGAAATCTAAAGACAATCTGACCAAAGAAAGAATTTCTAGTCTATGCTTTTTAATTTTCAACTCATCTTCTGGAGATTTTCTAAAGCAAAAAACAAAAGATATTTGTAGGAGAGTAATAATTCAGGCGAATTTAGTAGAAACTTACTTGGGATCTTTAATTGCATTGATCTTATGCTGGTTTATACCAAAATTCCGTAAAGTTCTACAAAAAGTAATCAATTTGGGGAAAAGTAATAGAAATATAAAAGTAAATTAAAAACGATATTAAGCATTATTATTAATGTTGTGAAGAGGTGCATTAGTACAGCCACCATACGATCCCCTCTAACCTTATGAGATATCTCCATAAGGCCTAGCCCCAAGCCTATTGTCCTTACAAACTTCTAGTTGCAACTCGGGCTCCCATGCCTAGCACCAGATGTGTTCACAGAAAGTGTTTTGATGATTCATCCTCATCGTCACAGAATCAACAAGTTGGGTTTAAAATAAATCCTATTCTATATAATTATACCCTGAGGCTACAGTACCCAACGTCAGGTTATTCCTGGATAATCTGATGCATGACTCAGATCATAATTTCCCAACGAAAGTTTTGATTGCCTTAAACTCACTTGGTTTGAGAAGAGTATCTTCTCTTTTATTAAGCATACCTTTCTAAAAATTTACCCCTACTCCACAGAAAGTCGTGGTAGTTTACCTGCTCGCAAGCATGCCCGGCGATCCAACAGAAGATAACCCAATTTTGCTTACCTATCTGATTCAGCTTCCTCAGATAGTTTCATACTACCTTCAATTTAACCTCATATAAGCCCAGTGCTCGTATGAAGGCCTGATATGCCGTCTTTTGCACCTCCAATCAAAGTTTATATTAAACATAAACTTACCTCATTAAATTTAAATAAACACCTAAGACCCAAAATACTGTATTTACATTATCCCAATAGTCGGCATTTTTTAAATCAATAATTTTATGTTCGGACAACCAGCAAAGTTTTTCCACGGGATAATATAGTAAATCAACAATATTGGCAATTACACCTAATACAGCCATAGCGGGGTCACTTTCCTAACGTCAGTACATACAATGTTTGATAATTTCAGTTTTTAAATGGAAATTAATTACATTGTACTTACATTTTGTCCCCAACCATATTCAAGCGCATATTGGATCATTGGTATGTCATCTATTAAACGCAATGTTGCTCGTGCTCCCGATATACGAGAACTAGCAATTGCGTATCGTTTTGCCAATTCAGGTTTACGGTCCGCATAATAGCCGCCTATTAATTTTGTACCGTAGCAAAGAGCTTTCATTACCTTAAAGTAAACATTTTTTTTATTTTAATTAATTTAATACATACTTAATAATTGATTTAAAATTGTTATTTAAATGTATTGGGTGTTTTGATTTTCATTTGATGAATAAAGTTCAAGTAGGAATTTCTATATCAAAAAGGATAATACCAACTTGAAACAGAAATAAATTAGATTCAGACTTCATAAATTCACCATCGACCATAAAACCGTCTACGTGTTATTGTGGAGTAATCTGTATTTATTCAAAGGGTTTAAATAATTCAAGAAGACCTTCAATAAACTACATCATGATTTGATTTGGAGTACATTGGAATCTAGAGGAAAAGTCTCTAACTTATGACGTATTGCCTAAAGCATGCACCTACATTGACTTGTATATACCTACCATAGCGTAAAACGTGGCAAGCTGCGCGGTGAGACTTGTGACATGTATTCGATAGGGTTGTGTTTTGTCATTGCTACTGTTTAAAGAAGTTCTAAACATGATAGTTGAAAGAGCTGTGGATAACGGCAGGGAGGTAGTAAGCATCTAAATTACGAAGACGATATTTCTTCTTGTACGGTCTTCCCTCTTCCCTTTTATACGGTTGCGAAATTTGGAGCGCTGCCAGAAAATGCAAGCATCCGCGAACCGATGTCTTTGGAAAATCCTATGTATTCAGACCGAGAATAATATTTCATCACAATTTCGGTGAAAAAACAAGAACAAATCTTACTGACTGACATGAGGTAACGAAATTGGCATTGGATTGGCAACATACGATCCTACAAGGAGATGCGCAGACAAATTGTGACCGAAGTAAATAGTAGTGGTACGAGAACTGAAGGCCTGAACACAAAATATAGATATGATCCACCATTTTATTGAGGGCCTATGAGATGAACACTTATGCACCAATATCTTGCAGACCCAAGAAATTAGTGTTTGTTCTGAGCGGACAATTTTTAAAGTCGACTTTGACCAAGATAAAAAATACATTTTACACACCTTCTTCATAATCACAATAGAATGTTTTATTTTGTCATTATAAACGATCAATCATTATTTTCTCATCAAACAAATATAAGCAAACCTAGTTTTTTTTTATTTATTTATTTATTGAGTATTATTATCATTTAATTGTGATTGTCTAAAAACAATCAAAAAGTAAAATAACACTAATGACAATGTAAATAAAACCAACGGAATCAACATTTTCGCTAAATTTATATTGGTAGTTATGTTCTGACTGAATTTTAAAAAATTTCCAGTATATTATATAAAGGTAAATTGAAATTGTCTCTGTCGTTAGAGAAGAATTAAATACATCAATATTAAATGAACATTTGAATATATTTTAATAACTTTTCGTTTTGTTGTATGAATTTAGCAAAGTTTTTGAGTTGTTTGAAAGAGATAAATGCGTTGAAGGCGTGTATTGTTTATCAACATCGACGTCAATTAATAATTCAATTAAAATCAATTTTTACTGGATAAAATGACGTTGAATTTCTTGAGACAACATTAGAAGTGCTTTCATATTCTTTTTATTTATCGTTATAGTCACGCGACTGAATTATAAATAAATTATATAATCAATGTTTTAACTCTTCTTTTTAGTCATCGTTCTAGAATGTAGTATATAAGGTACACCCTAAAGTAAACAAATGACTAAACTTGTTCACAGAAATCCAATGTTTAATTAAAAATATTATTGTTTTACCATGCTTTAAAAAATAGACATAAAATGTAAAATTAATCCACAGCACAAACTACAAACTACAGCACATACTGTGTCATCTGTATTATTATTTTTAAAAGTATTACATTTTTTTTATCTTTGAGAATGCATTATTGCAATCTACAAATTTAATCTTTTTATCTTAAATAAATATAAACTTTTAAACAAAGCACAAATTATTTAATAAAATTGGCGTTTTTCACATGTTATGCAAAATATTAAACAATTACCAATTAATTTCATTTGCATATAAATAATTTAAAAATAGAAAACAAAAAGCAAAGTTTTTCCAAGGTTAAAATAGGTCCACGGGATGGGAAAAATTTCTTGCCAGCAGAGTGAATTAAAGTAATAATTCCATTTTAATACCCGTTGAGCGTTTTTGATATTTACTAAGCTGTTTGATCATTATGGCTTTAGCCTGGCTTAAAATATATAAAAGTTCTAACAAAGTTCTAACAGTTCTGATCCTATTCAGCTAGACAGGCTTTACTAAGTAATCTTCTTTAGTTAGTTATTAAACTGATTGTGCATCACGGCGTGAATGACGTTTAAAGGATTTACAATCCAATAAATTTTTACTTTTTCTACAACCATTGCAGCTTCTGCAAAACTCATTATGCGAAAGATTCTTACATATACCTCGCTATTTAACAATTCGCGTAATTATTTCAACTACCATATTAGGTTAACCTTTATGAATACTAGTTAAGCAAGCTTCGACTCCAGTGTTCGGTAAATCCATCCAATAAATATCTCTTCATTTGGAGAAAATATTATTGAAAATATTGTTTATATAATATAATTTATATAAATAAACTGAAATATTATCAGATTTTAAATGTTTTACTTTGCTTTAATTCAAATCCTTAATGCGTACTGAGCTATGAACAATTTATAATTATTATTTCAAATTTATTATTATTTTAATATGTTTATCGTGGTCGCGTGTGGAAAAATCATCACGCACAAAAGTGTTTTTAGAGTTATTGTAATAAAATTTTAATTCTTATCTCTTAGCTTTTATTGTTGCGTCTATATTATTTCTTAATTAATTTAAGCACTTTAGATTTCTTCGTTCTTTTGCATGTGTTTTAGATTCATATTTGAATATATTTGAAAGTATTTTATTGTGAATCCATATTGACTTATGAATTTATGACTTTACTTACTTCTATATACATATGTGCGGTATGTACATACGTAAATAATAAATATTTTATTTTCAGATGTCTTAGTTGCATTGAAATGATGGGTTTTTTATATGATGGCATATAAAGTAAGCTCTTATTAGTGTATTATGGTAGATGTATTAGAAATAAAAATATCCGCTCAAATAAATTTCTTATGAAAATTTTTTGTCTTTTAAATTTTCTACAGATATTTAAGCTAACATCTCCCAAATTATAAAAACTGTATTCTTTAAATTCTGAAAGAGAATTTCTGCTTTAGGGAACTGTGATTTAACATTAGGGTTTATATGTTTAGCGAACACCTACTATATACAAATTTCTAATAATAAAACAATATAAAGGTTTTGTTCATATTTTGCAAAAGGTCCTAAATGTACTATCTTAAATTATCTAAGCTTCGTTCATCGTAATCTACTAGATAGTGTGCTAGGTTATCAGGCGAGAGTTTCAACTCTAACATCTTGAAAAAATGCAAATAAAGTATTTCTTTTAACGAACTCATCTAAAAGACCGTCATTCAAAGTATAAGTCCCAACACGTATGGATAAAATTAACATATGCAGGTACATGTTAGTCGATATGATCTATGTATACATACATATGTAGATTTAATAGCAACGCGTCTTCATGGTTAAAATTCACAAACCTCTTATCAAAACGAATTGTACATTCCACTAAGTTACGAATATGCAAAATATTGTATGTTGCCCATAAAAATTAAAATTTGACTGTTCCACGTCTCCATTTTCCAATAAAAACTTTCTAACCATACAACTAAAGTTTGTATTTTGTCAAACTTGTATCCGAGAAGACTCAAGAACAAGTAGTTATAAAGCTATTAACGTGTCCTGGCAACAGAGTTTATCAAAAGAGAGTTTCAACTTTTTCACATATAAATATATTTATTTAATATGCCTATATTCCACGTAAACAAATATGTATAAAAAAGTAATATATTTTTATTGCTTTTAAAAGATATTTGTGTTAAATCCAAGGTCCACTTTTTGTGCTTCGTCTATATGTATATAAGATTATATACATAGAAACATTAATGAACAACGTATGTATATTTACATAATTCGCTTTTGAAACAAAATTAAGATAGTCTAAAGAAAGTGACTAAAGTAAAACACAATACAATAACAATAACAATTTAAAAATTATAGTCCATATTATCCGTCAGTCTAATGCCTTACACCACAATGAATTTTTTATAACCTATTATTAAATTTCTTAATATTGATCTAGTTTACTAAATATATGAATAAATCATAATTTTAAAACCGATAATTCAAGCAGCTTAAGATTTTTTAACAGGTTTGTAGAAGATTTCACTGTACGACCCTCACTAACGCCTACAACGGTAATGGTCTAGCACACTACCCACTAGACTACCAGGACACCCGTAAACATATATGTTTAAGTAGTTTTTGCTTTTATTTTTCGTTTAGATTTTTCGTAATTTTTCTAAACAGCGGTTAATATTGGAACTCTACAAAAATAAACACCGGTTCTCTATAACATTGCTGTTTTATGTAAACGAAAATTTATTTCAATAAAACTAAACACTAGATATAAAAATTAATCGGTTATTGTTTATAGTTACCAATGCTAGCACTACCCGTTCCATTCAACTACAATGATGTAGGGTACAACACATATAGAAACCTGTTGTTTATCCCCGACACCGAGCCACCCAATTGTTGCTTAAACACCTTTTGTTTTTCTCAAAGACAACATGATGGTTTCAGTTTAAATTGATACATTCATAGATAAAATATAACAACAATAACTTGCCAACAATGCATATTTTATTTGCACCCACTATACATTAAAAATTTATCATTTTTATTTAGTTAAAATCAATTAAGAGTAATTGCTTTTGTTTACAATTACAATAAGAGATGATGTACGAAATTAAATTACCTTATCGCGGCCGCCATAGGTATCAATAATATCACAGAATTCATTAAGGAATTTATCGGTGGACATTTTTTATTTCAATTTATTATATTATTATTATTATTTAAATTTGATTTGACGAAATTAATAGAAAACACAACTCTTTAAAGGAAATGCAAAATATAACCACCATAAAATTCTTTGAACAAAATGCAAAATATAACCACTACACAACAACTTTTATGAATAACTGAAAAATATTTTTAGACAACAGCTGACTGTAGTAAAGCACTTTAATAAAACAGTTACCCATGGTTGCAAATATTTTTTTATGTCTTTTAAAATTCGAACGGCACAAATAAGGAAAAGAATATTTACTATTTTATTCCAAATAAATTATTTTAATAATTTTAAGTATATATCAGAACAGATTGCAAAAAAATTTTAGCATAGTTGCATTTTCTTGTATTAAAAGAACAGTGAGTGTATGCCAAAACAGAATACACCCGCAAATTTTAACAAAAACCGGATGTGCTTCATAATAGTCTGAAGATTACGTAGTTTTTCCTATTTTGTTAGAAAGAATCCCTTAAAAAATTGTAAAGTAACATTGTGATGTAGTTTTTCATAAAATTGATATTTATTAACTATAATTTGCTTACTAGCTCTTTATAAAACAAAATAAATTATTCCTTTTATAATTTTTTCTTTTATTTACTTACATACATTTTAAATATTCAAATTCCCAATCTGGAACTAAATTGACTTCCCCGTTTTATTTGCTAAGTCATACATTTTTATTTTCTCTCATTTCATTGAATTCGGCGCAACAACAGATACGCCGCCTAGCGTATTTTTGTTACAAACGTATAAGGAGGCTATCCCTGTTTTTAGAGAACAGACGGAATTTATACGAAAAAAGTTATAAACAATAATAAATAAATAAAAAGTGCTTAAAAAATATCAACAAATGAGTGTTCCAAGTAATCATCATGCATCCAGTCCTTTATGTAGTGGAAACAAATCAAAAAAGTCCAAAACCGATATTTTACGTGCGGCTGTCGGCATGTACCTGAAACAGAAAAACTTTGTGGTAAGTAATTAGTGCGGAAGGAGTTTTAAGAGAAGATTTATTTTTTTTATTTTATGCATTTATCCTGCAGGGAAGTGAAAAATTTCGTAAATCAGAATTAATTCTATTGCAGAATAGAAAAAATTTTGTGTTGCAAAAAATGATGGACGCCGATTTGCATGGCGGCAATTCTTTTGTCTACTCTAACGTTTTGTGTCTTACCAACAACTATAATATGGTAGACCAACAATTTTTAAAGTAAGTAAAAATTAAAAAAAGGCGCATAGATTTGAATTCATAAATTCATAAAAAATATTTGTAGGTTTTCCCAGTTTGTAGAATCTCAGACGGAAAGCATTCGGTGTGAATTAAAACGTTTTTATGCTCCGTTGTTGTGTCATTTATACTTGGAACTGATAAAAGGCCGAGAAACAAGAGCTGCAGTAGATTTTTTGCGCAAATATGCACACCTAGTGGCGCCAATAGAGACATATGAGGCGCCATTTGCTACTAAAGTAAATGGTTGTTCGGTCCCAGCGACAGACGTAAACATGGAATCAGGATGGCAACATTTAAACATACGTTTTGCTAGAGAAGCCTTCGCCGAGGAGGATCCAGAACTAGATTATTTTATGAAACTTATACAAAAGATATCAGCATGTCAAAAATTAGATACATTAGAACTGGATCCAGATGTGGCACAATTTCGTTCAGCCAAGCATGAAATTCATACCTGTGAAGCAGTAGTAAATATTTTACGTAAATTCCTAGAGAAGCGAGGTCATGTTTTACTCTTAAATCTTCTGAGTACCTGGATACATGTACATATAATGGAAAATGAAATCCGACAAAATACAGAAGAAACTATTTTTATGCCAATGGAAGACGCACAGGATGAAAGCGAGGATAATGAATTAAATACTCCGCCTAAAGGTAAATCACATACATCAGCAGAAAAGTCGTCCAACAAAAGACAAGCAGAAGAACCATCAGAAAATGTAATAAAATCAGAAATAGATTCTGTGGAATGTCCATCATCTTCAAATTTTCGGGATACAAATCATACGCTTAAGCAATGTACAAAAACTATTAAAGATTCGCGAGAACAGATATTTAAAAATTCTTTAGAATTTCCTCGTATTGTAAAAATAGCTGATAAAAGTCAAGGGTAAGTATCAACATTAATGTCTCAGAAATAGTATCAATATGAAGGAATAAACTCCATAACAAAATTATATGCCTAAAATAGCAAACAAAACAAAACAAAAAATAACGTAATTTATAGTAAAGGATCAAATTTTTTTCTTGTATTAAATAATGCGGAGTAATGACGCATGCTTCCGATATTATATACACTATGTTTTAAATTTTTTATTTTCCCTTGTTTAGTCTAGCGTCTGCAGCTTTAGATTCTCAAGAATGTCATCTTGTAGCTGGTTTTAACAATTCCCTTATACAGCTATGGCAAATGAATCAACATTCCACAAGAGGGAAACATTTATATGTGTGTTCTGCAGTTCGGCAATGCAGCTGGGAGGTAAACAATTTTACCGAGGAAGACGAAAGTGAAATGGAGGAAGACATACGATCTCAACATACAATCAAAAATGAAAAAGTAGAATATTTGAAGGAAAAATACAATAAAAGTGCATACGAAGATAATTCATAGTAAGTATGGCTTATTTACACTGAAGGTAATTTTATGTTTTATTTTATTTTTTTATTTGTAGCAATTCTTATGGAGGCGTAAGTTTAAGAGGTCATGGTGCTGGCATTACAGATGTAAAATTTTCCAAACATTATAACCTCTTGTACAGCTGTTCAAAAGATAGTTGCCTGCGCGCTTGGAGATCTGAAAATTTTAATTGCAGTAGCATATATAGAGGGCATCGCTATCCAGTTTGGTGTATGGATGAAAGTCCTGTGGGGATGTATGTGGCAACCGGCTCAAAAGACTTAACAGCACGTTTATGGTCTTTAGAAAAAGAATTCCCGCTTATAACATACGTTGGCCACACTCAAGATGTTGAGGTAAGCTACATTTCGACTTTTTTCAAGAAATATAACTTTTACGTCCAATAACCGTTTTCTCATTTAAGTGCTTAACTTTTCACCCCAACGGTAATTACATTGCTACAGGATCTGGGGATTCTTCTGTTCGGTTATGGTGTGTTACCAGCGGTAAATTAATGCGCGTATTCTCAGACTGTAAACAACCAGTTAGTAGTATATGCTTTAGCCCAGACGGCAGAATGTTAGCGGCTGGAGGAGAAGAGTCTAAAATTCGTATTTTCGATTTGGCTGCTGGTTCACAACTAAACGAACTTAAAGATCATTCGGCGATGGTTACAAGTATTTCTTGGAGCCCAAATGGCCGTTATTTAGCATCAGGATGCCGTGATGGCAGTTTTCGAATATGGGATGTTAAGAAATTAACCCCCATGAGGTAATTTAAAGTATTTTTATTTTGTTTTTATTTTGTTATTTTGTTATTAATTTGTAAAGTAAAATACTATTATTTTTCTTTATTTCAGTGAATCGAACTCATACTCATCTTCGTCGTCATCATCGTCTTCAACTACATTAAATAAAATATTAGCCATGCCTACAAGTTGTCAGCGTTTAGTTAAAGTATTTTTCAATAATAATGATACAATTTCTTGTTTAGGAAGTTAATCATGTTATCTTCTTTCTTCATTTTAAAGTTTAGTTGTAAAAAACTTTTTTATTGAATTTTTTTTTTAATTTTTTACTATTTTTTATAAGATTTCCTATAAGTGTTATATAAGATATATATATATAAGACTGTTTATAATAAAAGAAAAACTAACGTAAGACAAATTTATTGGATTCGTTTATATAAAACCTTTCGTAAGCCTTATGAAAAGGAAATCCATTTTTGAGATTAAATAGACAAAATATTCCACAAAACATGTGTTAACTTGCCTTATTTCCAGTTTTTCCTATTAGTATTTATCCCACTATTTATTTTTTTGTTTTTTCATAAAAACCCGTACAATAGGTTTAAATAAATAATTCAGTGGCATCTGTCAGGGATACGGAAACTAAGAAACATAATTTTACGTACATCATTATTACCATGTAAGATTGTGCTAAAACATAGTCGATTTTAAAAATGTTCTTTTTTTCTGTATATGTCCTCGCATATAGTACAAAAAAACTAATATTATCGCAAAAATGTTTATGCAGTTGTGAATTGTATAATGCAGTCGTGATTTGTATAAGATTTAAAAATCCAACAATCGAATTGAAAGTAAATTTTGGTTTAAAAATTCAATATAGAATTCAGTGTTTTATTCATTATTTATTTAATTCTGATTAATTCAATAAAGTTTAAGGTTTTTCTAATAAAACTACAATATGACATTCATTACGAAAATTCAATCTGTTCACTAGTCATTAAGCAACATTTAAAATGTGTTAGTTTCTTTTTATAATAGTGATATATAGGAATTAAATAGTTTGTTCACTTATTTTTTAAAAATGATTTAACAATTATTAAAACATATACTTAATAAACTATGAATGCGTATCAACATTAATACATTTATATTACATTTAAAATGATATAGTATTAGTTTGGCTTTAGAAGTATACATTGTTGAGACATTGATGTAAAAATAAAAATTAATGTAGTTAAAAAAATACTTAAAGGTTGGTAATTAAAAACATAAGAAAACTAAAATAAGTGTAATTTTATTGGTCAGACTAGCTGGCCAATATTTAGAAATGAAAATCTATAACAAGACAAATGCATGTTAAATGTCATGAATAAGCAGTGACTAAAAAACATTGTAATACTCTAAAATAATTTTTGAATAAATTAAGAACTTAATGAAAGTAAAGTTAGATGTAGTTTGGCTCTGACGAATAACTTATATGGATATTTCCTTCCATGTTATATAAAATAATAAATAATTAACTTATTAAACGTTTATCTTGTTATTTTGCCAAAGTGGTTTGCAGTAGTTTTCAATTGTCCTTTGGTAACATAATGGACCAACCAAATACCCGACGATCGAAACCGCAGGAGAATAAATCACAATTCAAAAGAGATTCTTCTGCCCAAGCTACAGAAGACACCATGCGTCTATGGCCCTTAAAATACATTTTGTTGAAAACATATACCATACATATATAAACCAATTTATTTTCAATAAATACTCACCTGCCTACTAGTACGCGGCAAACGTGCTACTCTCTGACCATTTAAATCAAATAAACGAATTTGTCTATTATCATGTGGAATTGCTATAATACCTATGTTGGATACAGCTAGTCGATTTACCGAAGAATCCGTACGTATAGTAGTTAAAGCCGAACGCATATTCCGTAATTCCCAAACTTTTACTGTACGATCGTCAGATCCCGATACTACTTTGTCATCTTTGGTAAAAACGGTTGACGTTACACTCCTTTAATGTAATACAAAAGATTATTAAATAGAAAAGTATATGAGCTTAAAGTTACTTACTCTGTGTGTCCTTGAAAAACCGAGACACCCGGTATGGGATCTCTGAAATCCCACAATCGAAATGTGGAATCTCTAGATGCTGTTACTACTAATCTTTGCGACGGATGAGCTGAGACATGTGTCAGTTCATGATCATGTCCGCTTAGGGGTTGTAGGGGTTCTCTGGTTTCAACATCCCACAAAATAGCAGTCCGATCCCAACTTCCTGTGATTATTTGATCCATATTTGGTAACCAATCTGCAGCTACAACAACTGACAAATGACCTCCTGGACCTGTGAATTCACAAAGTGGTGTTCGCAAAGTGTCAACACGATCTCGATCTTCAGCCTGCCCATCGCTGTCATCAAGTTCCTCTTCAGATGAATGTCCCTTTCTTAATTGAGCATGAATCAAAATATCAATGCATTTATAAAATATGATCAAAACAAATCAGTGTTTATTTTTACACATATTAAAAACAAAAAAATTCATTAGAAATACATGTTAAAGGACGTTTTCAATCATTAGTATTATACAAGGGATGCACAAAAATACTTAAATGACCAAACATTAAACTATCCTATGAAACGAAGCTTAAAGTGTAGTGGTAGATTACAAAATATTGATTAATTTTTTTGGCTTCTTTAATATAAATTGACTGTCAGTTCAATGCAACTCATTAGAGAAGGATTTTAATAACCAATTGCATTTATTTGTTTTAGACAATGTTTAATTTTGGCGCTTTATTCCAACTAAAGCCATACAGTCACATAGATATGTTTTAGAGTAATAACATTCAATTGTGAATTAATTTTCATTAAATTGATAAGCAATGATATTTTTAATTTGCCTATGAGTTATTATAAACCAATGTTCTAAATCCGTTAACAGAGTATAAATTGAAAAATATCAAAATAAAATGTATCACTGCATCGAACTGACTTAAGACGGATATGGATAAGGTGACTTAGTTACGCAAAATTTCCCTAATTAGGCATAATATTTAATGTTAAACTAGATCAACACTTACTTTGAAACTTCCCAATTAACAGCTGCTTGCCAAATATGAGCTGTTCCATCACCACTACCAGTTAATACTAAATCTCGATTTTGGTGAAACTTGATAGAATTGACAGAACCGACATGACCATTATATTGTAACAAGCAACGGCCGCTGTCGATACCCCATATACATGCTGTATGGTCCGCAGAAGCAGTACCTATAATGGGCTGACCAACTTTGGCAGTAACTTGCCAAACACCATCTTTATGGCCACAAAATTCACGCATCACCGTACTCACTACGGATTGGGCCTTAAAACTTGATACAATGCGACTGGTTTGGGCCTTAATTTTATGACTTGCTTTGACTTTGCCGCTGCTAGAAGTTAATTTCGCTTTTAAGCTTTTACTGCCCGATCCAGATGCTGGCACCGAACCAGCTACATTGTCAGCGTCATCATGGCCTGTTACGGGTATAATTGCAGTAGCAGCATTTGTGGTTGCACCACTTTGATTTGTAGATGTAGACCGTTCATAGGATTGCAATGAATCTTTGTTAGCATAATTCTCCAATTTTTCTTGCACTGTTTAAAGAAATATAGATTTCTGTTTATTTTTTCTCAGAATAAAATAGAAGACTATTATTATACTTACAACTAAGATTTTCTAAATATAACATTTCGAATTCTTTCTCAATTTGTGCAAATAGATGATGAAGTCTAGCCCTGAAGGGTGTATCATCCGGAATGTTCATGCCCATATCTTCAGCTAAGCTTGACAAACGTGCAGACCGATGTTTTGAAGACGATTTCATATTTCCACTTTTCTATAAATGTCAATAATTTCTCACTGCACTATTTTTATTTTGTTTATTTTCACGATTTGTTTGCGGACTACTTTACCTCCGACTTATTATCATGAAATACTCTTTTTTTTATTGATTAGTATTTCATATGTCGATCATCATTTCTATAATTTTTAATAAACAATAGTCCGTTAATCTTATTGAAATACTTTTCTCAGTACGCTAAAGTGATCAAAATTTTTCTGCACAACAAAAAGTATTTATTTCTCACAAACGACAATATTTGTTAATGAAAGCATAAACAGATGATAGAGTATCTGGTTTCAAAAATAATATTGTTACTTTAGATTGGGAATGTGGGCTTTATTAGTTAAAGGATATGATAAAAACATGGACACATAATAGCTATTGCACTCAGTTAATGAATTTGCTCATTTCTTAAAAAGAATTTTTTGACCAAAATAAATATCGATTTCCTAAAACTTTTGCTTGTTTCTAAAATTGAGTTTGGAAGAGCGAAATTCTGAAATTTATGTTATTTAACTCAAAAACAATATTTAAAAAAATTGTGACTATTTTAATAAAATATATGTTTAAGTTTCTTAAATGTTAAATAGACTCTATTTGGAAAATTTTTTTTAATTTTTGTAAAACTTGAATTTACTTTATTAAAAACCGTTGTGTTTGTTAGAAATAATTGGCATCTCTGTGCCGAAAAATACATCCCTGTAGGGTGTGTGTTCATCGACAACGAAAAAGCCAATATGGCGGGTGCGTAATATTCTTTTTTCCAGAATTCAGCAAAATTAACTGATAGTTTTAGGAAATTTTGTGAATTTAATATAATTAAAATGACTACTATTGCAGATTTATTTACGAAATACAATTGTACAAACTGCCAGGATGACATTCAAGGCATAAGAGTCCATTGTGCAGAATGTGAAAACTTTGATTTATGTCTGCAAGTGAGTAAATAAAAATTATATTTTTTTCAGTTTCTTTTTTTAAGAGGGAAGAAGAGCTCAATTTATTTTAGTGAGCACAGCAATGAACCAATTTATGACGTCACAAAAATGATGTTCTCATGTTTTTGTGCTCTCTTTGTTTTGACGTTTATTAGAGAGCATTTGTTTATGTTTTGATTTTTATTTACTTCGTAGTGTTTTGCAGCTGGTGCTGAAATTGGTTCTCATCAGAATAATCATGCATACCAGTTTATGGATACTGGTACTGCCATTCTATCTGTATTTCGTGGAAAAGGTGCCTGGACAGCCAGAGAAGAGATACGTTTATTGGATGCCATTGAACAATATGGTTATGGTAATTGGGAAGACGTTAGCAAACATATTGAAACAAAGTCGGCTGAAGATGCCAAAGAGGAGTACGTCAATAAATTTGTTAACGGTACGATAGGTCGGCATACTTGGATACCAGCCCAATCACAGAGACCCACTTTGATAGATCATACGTCAGATGATAATGGACCTTTGGGAGCAACGGCTATGCAACGTTTACCACCATTAGATATAACCCCTGAAGAAGCAGCTCAACTTGGCTATATGCCGAATCGTGATAGCTTTGAACGAGAGTATGATTTCACTGCAGAACAACTGATTTCAAAAATGTCCCTAAACGCTGATGACACAGAAGCAGATTATTTACTTAAATTGGCTCACGTTGATCTCTATACTCGGCGTCTAAGGGAAAGAGTCCGGCGAAAGCGATTAGTCCGAGATTATCAATTAGTTGCGAATTTCTTTCGCAATCGTAACTACGCTCAGTACCCAGGTTTAACCCGCGAACAAAAGGACTTCAGAGATCGCTTTCGAGTTTTTGCCCAATTTTATACAGCAAATGAATACGAACGTTTGTTAAACTCATTGGAAAGGGAGAAGGAATTGCGCATACGTCTATCAGAATTGTGTCGGTATCGTTATAATGGTTTGACTAAAATCGATGAGTGTCGACATTTCGAACAACATGCAGCTATGGCTGCTAATCGCTCAACTGGTCCCTATGGGCATGGAAAGACTGTAAGTATTATATGAGCCCAATTTCAGACATTAATTTTAAAATGAATATTTTTTGAGTGAAATTTTGGCATATACTAAAATTTCAATAAAAGTATTATTTATAATAAAACTGTTAATACACGTAAGCTATTGAATATCGTGTGGTAATTAAAAATTAGTAAAAAAAAAATTTATAATACTGCATACATTCAAAATAGTTTTTATTTAGATTCGAAAAATACTAATTTTTTATTTACCTTTTTACGATATTCAGCTTCCGTGTATTATCAGCACACCAAACGGAGATCGTTTGAATGGATGTATAAGACAATGTTTTACCACAGGACAATATGCATCACAGCACTGGAAATCATCGGCAGCCAGATTATTCCTTGCACTCCCCACAGCCCAACAACAGAAAACTGTAAGAAATTTATTTTATTTCTTTTAAAACCATGAAACAATTACATTTTTTTTATAATAATTACAGAGAAATGTCAAACGGAAGCGAAAACTCAAATTCCACCGCACCAAACAGCATGCACCACACCGCCGACCAGATCTCTTACGCAGGATCATCGCTCAACAAAAATTACTTGGATAGCTATCGGGGATCACCGGCACATACGACGATGACGATGATGGCAACGGCGATCAATTCAACGACAACAATTCCAACAGCCGGTCTATTAACAACTACCCAAACAACGTTGGCGAAATCTCAGCAGAACGCCAACAATCAGAGTCAACAACCCCAACTACAACAATTGCTAACCAATTCAATAAAGAACACCCCCCAGTTGCAGATAAACGACGTCGGATTAACAAATCAAAACGCGGAAAGACTACAACAATTACAGGAAAACAATGTCAACAGCAACAACAACCTCAACAGCAGCAATGCACCACAAATATCAAACGGCCAAAAAGGACAACCGTCAACAGCTTCGCCAGCTATGCCGATGAGTAGTGTTTTACGCTCACAACTTGAAGAATTAAAGCACTTACCACAGCAATTGGGCACAAATCTTTTATCGAGCAATGAGCAACAAATATGTAAAGTATTTAACTTACCACCTACCACTTATCTTTCACTTAAAACCGTTTTACTAAGTGGAGCGCCAGTAGCCTCTAATAGCCTATCGCCCGTTGAACACTCCTTACGTAAGTATTTTATAAAAGTTGGTTGGTTGAGTCATTAATTTATTGTTGTTACTAAAGTTTTTAAATCGAGCATAAACTAAACTATAACAAAATCTTAAAGACAAACTAAATTTATATATTTAATTATTTATAACTTACAGCTTAATTGCTACACTTAAATTTTTAGTCCTTACATATTTCTATTAATGTTTCTTGAAATGATCTAAATCCATGCCATCTTTTGAACAAAATTCATTCATTATTTTATATTCATGTAACATTACAATATATTGTAAATAATATAAATATTTAATATATTGAAGACAAGTCTTTATATTGAAGTTTTTACACGCTCTATCAGATTAGACAAATAATTGCCAGAAATATATAAACGATGATTTATAAATGTTTTTAATCCTCAATCAATGGCATCAAAAAGTAATGGACTAGTCTGACTTGACGTTAATAAAATTTATTAAAATTTAAGTATTTTATCAGACTACTTATTTTGTTATATCACTTGTATCAAGTTAAATATAAGGTTGGTTTAATTTTTTTAATTAGTCTATTCACAATTAATTTTAATAATTAAAGCTGCAGTTGTTACTCTTAGCAATTTTTGCAAAAAGCAAGCTATGTATATAAATTAAATGGAATTTGGAAAATAAGAACTATTACGAAAACTATGTTAATTTATAATAACACTTTGTGTGTGCCAATATTTTCCCATGGCATTTTGCTATTAATTCTCCATTCTTTAGTCTAATGTACTTATTTTCTATACATCAGAAATATTTGCAAATAAAACAATTTTATTTTTTTTAATGTATACAATTTTCAATTTTATTGGTATAAACATGTTTTGAACCTTACAGTAATGAAAAAATACATGTATAACTTTAAGTTTTTTTCGTCTCAATGACAGTGACTGTAACAAAAACAAGTAACCAAATTTTCATTATTTATTATTATAAATAATCCATTTAAAGTATAATAGTAAAAAAAAAAACAATTATTATTAATAACAAATAATAAAAAAGTAATTATATGCAAAAAAAAAACAAAAGAAGAAAAAATAACAATAAAATCTCATGATTCCTAATTTTAAGAATGGTTGATGCATATGTTTAGCTTTAGTAAAAATCAAATGGATTTAAATGAATTCTTAAAATATCTAAAGTATGTATGTAATAAGACAGCCAAATAATAATGAGAGGCAATAAATCACTTATTGCGTAAAAAATACCTGTAAAGAGTATTTTTTTGAGCACCATTAGTGCTAACGCTACTCCCGCCGGCTTTGGCTGTCGTATTGTTAGCCGATTGTGATTGAGATGTAGTATTACCACTATTTTGAGATGAACTTAGAGAAGATATATTACCATTAGCCACGGCAGCAGCTGCTGCTGCTAAAGAATTTCGCCATGATTCAATTAATTCATTTTGAACATCAACGGGTAATTCATTGAAAACTTGAGGATCAACACCAGCAGGACAGGGAATGTTTGAAAGATTACCAGTTATAGTAGTTGTTGAGACTTTCTCAGTTTTTTCTGAATGTGGTGGTGTTGAGATATCCGGCAGTATTGGTGAATCAGTACAATCATCCATAGGCGATTGTAAAGGTGAAACGGTGGTTGACGAAGATGCCAGTGAATGTCTGCGGGCAAAAATCAATGCATTTGTTCTAAATTCCTCTAAACGATCTGAACGACCTAGAAGGCCAGAAGTTGGATGAACTGGAAAAAATCGCTGCAGGTTGTTCAATCCAGTGGTATTTGACTGTATAGCAGGTTGTTTAGATGTACTTGTTGTTGTTGAATTTGATGTTGTTGTTGAAGCACTTGCAGATGTTGTAGCATTGGTGCTCATTGGAAAATCACGATCACTATCCCTTGAATTAAGGCGCAAATCACACACGCGCAACTTACTCGGGGAGGCTACATCAGTTGCTGTGTCACCAGTAGAATTATAAATCGCTGAACTACCAAAACATCGGCGCTTATTCATAATCAAACGACTAATACGACTTTTTTTAGGTGACGGCTCCACCTCTGTTTCAGAAAAATCTGAAAAATCCGAATTGGTTGCTCCGGACTCAGAGCCATTGTCTATTAACATAGGAATAGGCGAAACAGCCGTAGTTCGTCTACGATAAAATTGATCACTAGGTTGAAAAGTTGTGGGTGAAGAACGAAAAGCTTCATCATCATTATTAGGCATTGGTGACGTTGATCTGGTTGAAGATGATACAGAATCGTTATTAGTTTCAACATCTGTATTTGTCAGAGAAGTTATTGATTGAACTTCTAAATCTGTTTTCTTAATGAGGAAATTCGCTATAGAAGATGATCCGACTTTACGCTGTTGGAACTTCGAAAATGCTAAACCTATTAGAGTTATGTTAAATGGCTTAGTCATGTCAACAACACGCTCAAAAAGGCGCATAATGATTTTCAAAAGCTTTTCTTGAGCACCATCAGCTAACATTACCTTCGGGCCACCAGTATCTGTACAAGAAGATGATCTGAAGAGTGACGGTAGTATATTAGCTTGTTTTGTTTCACGATGGCTACTTTTCTTATGAGCATCATATTTACGTAAAATGACTTTTAAACAAATCGGTATACGTCCATCTTCAGCAACCTTAAAGAAAATAATTGTTTAAATTGTTGTTTGTAATTTTTTCTTGTGTTCACCAACCTGTTCCATCAATCTCATTAATAACATACGAAAACGTTCTTCGACATCTGTTCTTATTGATATGGGTTTACATGAATCTTCCAAACCAATGCTTTTAGGCTTTCCTGTAGGTCGTACTGCGCTAGTATCCCGACCAAAAGCTAGATCTTTTAGCTTAATAGCAGTTTCATAACCAAATTTCTTTCTAAGAAAATCAAGTTCACATTGTTGCAGTTCTTCAACATTTCTTACACCACTTTCAATTAATAGAGATTCAGTTTTTTGTCCAATTCCAGTGATACGATTCAATTGACCCAGTTCGCGCATAAATTGTTCAGCATGTGACGAAACAAGAACAGTTTGCTGATTTGGTTTATATTGAGAGCCGACTAATTTAGCTAAAAGTTTATTGTACGAGATTCCAGCACAGCAGGTTATACCTAGTTTCTCGTGAAGAGCTTTACGTATTTCCTGAGCAATTTGTGTACCTAACGCTAAACGATGCGCACACCCACAAGAGCAGGCATTTAAAGTTGCTCCATCTGAAGGATAAATATGACCTATTACTGTTGGCAAATCTATGCCGTCCGAGTCTTGATCTTGCTGCTGTTGTTCCTGTTTTTGTTGCTCTCGCTTTTCAACCAGCAATGAAACATCCATAAAGTTTTCATCAAAGCCTAATTTTTCTACACAAGGAGTGTAATCAAGTAAAAATTCAAATATTTTCTGCGACATCTGTCTATATGGCGTCAAATCTTCCCCGTTGACCAAAACCAAATCTGGACATAGACGTTTAGCTTCAGTAACCAGCATCAGTTTTTTAATGCCAAGTGCTCGAGCATTATAATTACATGTTACAACAATATTTTTTTGTTGAACACCTAACGATTTGGTAATTAGAGAGGGGTCTCGTAGCTCTTCAACTTGGGCATAGAAGTAATCGATATCTAAATGAATGATAGTACGTTGATGAGGCTCGTTTTTATTGAGCATATTAGAAAAGTCCATTATGTACTTCAAATAACAGCTAGAAAAATATAAATTTATTTTAATTTACATAAAAATTAATTACAAAAGTTTTATATCTGCACAGAAAATCGAAAAAAGAACAATAAAACAATATAATGGAAAGGGACCCGAAATAGCTTAATCATATTAGGCATACATATGGAGTTAGACCATAGAAATCCTATAACGCCCTAGTAATTTCTGTTTTAATACAATTTTGTTCACATTACTTCCTTAGAATTTTTATTTTGAATTATTATTAGCTTCTTTATTTTTTTCTAGAAATAAAACAACTTTTACACTATATTTAAATATTTCTAAAGAGCAATTGATTTCATTGTACTGAATTTTTATAGAATAAAAAATAGGCGCGGAATTCCATATCATTACAATAAAGGGATATTTCTGTTTGGTAAGACATTGAATTATAAACAATACAATGAAAATTGTTTGTCAACAAATGTACGTCATTTGTTTTGTTTTTCAATTGTAATTAAATAATATAAACAGTACAAAGATCATATACCAAAGCAATTTAAAATGACTAATATAATTACAATTGCTGCAGTAGGTATACAGATATGAACATTGTGTGTTTCTATGTATAAATTTAAGACTCAAACAAGTACCAGTTGCCGGTATAAAGGACAAAAACAAAAAACACAACCGAGTTGTTCTTGTTCTTGGGAAAAAAAGGAAAAATTTTAATTTTTGTATTTAAAAATAGCAAATTAGATTAAAAAGATCCTATTTTTAATGGAAATTGCTTGTAATTTTGCACGGATCGGGAATGACTAACCTTCATTACAGCGCTTATAAAGAAAATCGCGCCATTTCTGTAAAACACTCTCTAAAGGTATAAATTAAATTCATTAACAAAAAATTTTTATGTAGTTTTTATAATTTTGTAATGAAATGTAATTAAATTTTTTGAAATTTCTATCAACTAAATTTTTAGTCAAAACAAATTATTTCAGATGACGTCTTTTATGTTTGTTTCGACTTTTGTTTTTATATGAAATTTATTGCGTTTTACTACTTGTCAGCATTTCATTTTTTCTTTTATTCTGCTTTAATTGGCGTATCCGAAAAACAAAGACGACCTTATTTGCATTAATAGCTGTGCAGATAGATTATTATTCTAGCCAATAGGACAGGAGTACCTCTTATTTTTTATTTTAAAACTCGTAAATAATAGTTTCCAAATATTTGTATGCTTACTTTTAATGTATTTTCAATATTTAATATTCTTTTTCTAACTTTTGGGAAGATTTCACAACAAAAAGAAAATATTAACTTTCCACAGGGTTGCTATTTTGTACGGTTGCATCATTTAATAAAATCCCAGAGCTGTATACAATAGTAGCTGCAGCAATAGTGTTACCATGTCAATAATACTATTGTTTAGACTCTTATGAAGTGCGATTAGGTGTGGAACATAGTTGAATAAAGAAATTAGTCGTTCCCTCCACACGTTTCGATTATTCAACCCACTATACTTGTAAATTGCTTTTATACATCGAGTTGGTCGTCGGTTGAATTGAATTTTATTACATTACGTGTAAAAATGTTGTCGCAAAAACCTTAACATGGCAATTCTTCAATATGTCCTATTGATAAAGAACACTTCCCAAATTCGAAAAAGTCTGATACGAAAAGAGAAGCGTCAAATTGAAATTGAATGCTGTACAAATAACGGCACCTACAGAAATTTTATTAAAATTTGTGAAAAAAAAAACTGGAAAATCTTTCAAATATTTTATATTTATAAATAATAAATGTAAGGATTATAGTTATAAAATGGAATCCAGATTACCAAAACCTTCTGCTTTAAAAAAGCCAGTACCATTAACAAGGACAATACTGCCCATGGATAGAATAAAGTCTTCAGGATCACTTGTAACAGGATTTGGAGTCAATGCTACACAACCTTTAAATTCTATTGCAGCATCATTATGTGCATTTCAGCCCTTAACAAGAGATTTAACAAATTTACAAAATCCAACAGGTATTTAATTAATTTAATTTTTAATGGGAAGTATTTATATTTTTTATATACAAATTAGAACGCGCTGCATCTCCTGAAATTGCAAGACCGATGAATAAACAATCACGTGGAAATTTAAGACGTAGTCGATCTGCTTGTGATATTCGTGAAATGAAACCAACAAAACGTATGGAATCCACATTGGCTCCTATTCCTGCTAAAACATCACGATTTATGTCCACGACCACCAATGCAACTAATACCAATAGACCTCCTCGAATTGGGGCTAATAATGCTATGGGAGGATCAACCGCTATTAATAATACAGCAAAACGTGTGGTCGGGCAAAGTATTAGACCGACAGCTACACGAACTGCGACATCTTCAACAACACAAGTGGGAGCAGGGAAGAAAGCTACATCAGCCAGCACAAATTCAACATCAGTTTCAACAACGGGTGCTGGAAAACCTATCAATAAACGTATTCCGCCGTATGATTTTAAAGCACGCTACAACGATTTGCTTGAAAAACACAAGGCTTTGAAGGAGAAATTTGAAGATAAATGTGAGCAGATTGGAAATTTAGAAAGTATGCCTGAACAATTAGAAGATACCCAAAATCAGCTTGTTGCTACTCAGAATGAATTAAAAAATACCCAAACAATGAAGGAATGTTTAGAGCGGCAAGTTAAATTACAAAAAGAAAAAATTGATACTTTCGAAGCCCAATTATCTAAAACACAGCAGGAATTAAAAGATTTGACAAAGATTTATACAGTAAGTACTTTGTTTTTTATATCATTGCTGGATTATCTAACTTTAAGGTGAAGAATTCCAATACTTTTTGTTTATAAACTGTTCTAGAAAATTTTGTAATAAACCAGATTTAAATAGTAGTAATCCATAGGCAATCGTAGAAACGTTCTCATCTCTACATACCAGTAACTGATCTTTAGTAAACCTTAACAAACGGTTTTAATTTTAAGAATATATATAAGTATTGATTTCTGTGGATACAAGTTGGAGGAAATTACCAAAACAAAATTCTTTCGACTTTCTTTGTCTTACATCATTAATTTTACTTTTACCAAGTTATTCAGATTTTGTCCATTTCGGATTTCAGAAAATTACTTTCAAAATTTCACAATTACTCATTAAAATAATATATTGGTGTTTATTTCTTTTAAATTTTCAGAATTTAAAACAAGAACATGATCAAATAAATTGTGAAGTTGTAGAATTACGCGAACGTTCAACCGATTTAGCAGAACGAAATTCTTCTCTAATTAAAGAAATTGAAATATGTAAACAGCAACTATTTCGTTCAAATATGGAACGTAAAGAGCTACATAACACAGTTATGGATTTACGTGGTAACATACGTGTATTTTGTAGAGTGCGTCCATCGTTAGAATTTGAACAAGAAAAACAATTGTGTGGTTGGAATTATTTGGATGAAGCTACAGTGGAAATAATTAACTATGATAAAAATAAAGCAAATGCACATACATTTACCTTTGATCAAGTATTTCATCCGATGTCGGACCAGGAATCTATATTTGAATTAGTCTCACCTTTAATACAGTCGGCTTTAGATGGTTACAATATATGTATATTTGCTTATGGACAAACGGGTAGCGGTAAAACATATACTATGGATGGTATATCTAGTAATCCCGGCGTTATACCCCGCACAGTTGATTTACTCTTCGATTCCATCAAAAATTATCGTCTCTTGGGTTGGGAATATGAAATCAAAGTAACATTTTTGGAAATCTACAATGAAGTATTATACGATCTGTTAAGCAATGAGCAAAAAGATATGGAGATACGTATGGCAAAAAATAATAAAAATGACATATACGTATCCAATATTACCCAAGAGACTGTAGAATCGGCAGCTCGTTTGCGGCATCTTATGAACATTGCCAAGATGAATCGTGCTACAGCAGCCACAGTGGGTAATGAACGATCGTCACGTTCTCACGCAGTTACCAAAATAGAACTGATTGGCACTCATGCTGAAAGGCAGGAAATATCAATTGGGACCATTAACCTAGTCGATCTGGCTGGATCTGAGTCACCAAAAACCAGTATTCGTATGAATGAAACTAAAAATATTAATCGATCTTTATCGGAATTGACAAATGTTATACTGGCCTTACTGCAGAAACAGGATCACATACCATATCGCAATTCAAAATTAACTCATCTATTAATGCCTTCGTTAGGCGGGAATTCGAAAACGCTTATGTTTATTAATGTAGCTCCGTTCCAGGATTGTTTCGTAGAATCTCTTAAATCGTTGCGTTTTGCTGCTACTGTTAATCAGTGTAAAGTGGCAAAAGCCAAACGCAATCGTGTTTTAAATAATTCTGCTTTAGGCAATAATAGTACGATTAGTAATTAATTTAATACTGAAAATACGAATAATCTGTTAAAATTTTCTTTTATATGTTTTATATTCCTTCACATTTCTTTTACTCAGTCTTATGTATATTTTTATTGATCTTTTCATTCTTAGCTTTTCTGTTTACTTAATTGTTTCTTATAATACATACTACAATAAGAAAACATTCTAAGTTTTTTTTTTACTAAAAATATAAAAATAAATAAATAGATTGATTTACAATCGTTTATAAAAAAAAATCCTGGAAATAAATTAAAACAAATAGAAAAGTATTCAAAGTGATCATTCTAGGGTTTATTCATTACTCACTCACTCACTCACTCTAAATTTGTATCTTCAGCGAGAAGCATAGACTTCATTTGGTATCATATTTAAAAACTTAACTTTGTGAAGATCCTATCCAAAATACAATAAACATTCTAAAAAAATGTTCTTAATTTTATATGAAAATTTTCTCAGGAAGTAGATAAATTGCTTCAATAAAACAGTATTGGAATCTTTCTTCAAGGAACACCAAGGTGCCTGCACAACTCGTCCTCTCTTGTTATGAGTATTAATAATTGTAAGTTATAACAAAGTAAAGAAATTCAGCAGTTACGGAAGACTGGTGTCTAAATATTTTTTAAATTTAAATTTAAATTAAATAAATTTGTAAGCATTGTAAGTATAATCATGACTGTGTAGCACTTCATTTGGATGCTTATTAATAATTCTAACTTTTCCCTCTATATTTGTTCATGTTTATACTGTACAACAGAAGTTCCTATTCATCAAACATATACTCTCGGATGTTAGAAAGGATATCGATTCAATTGCTTTTCTTAAGAAACTGCAGACTTCTGGCAACAGAGTCCACACAAAGGTCTTAAAGGTGATGTATGAGAAAAATTCCACTGTATTTCTACGCATAAAGACAAGTTCCCATAAAATTATTCACATCTACTCTTAAATATTCATATATTTATAAAAAACGAAAGCTAATTGAAGTGTGATTTGACTCACTACAGATAAAGCAAAAGCAGTTATGCCATTCAAGATTTCACTATATCAACTCATTATGACTTAGCAAGAATGGAGTTTCATACGAAAAATCAATAGTTGTCGTATGAGAAAATCACTATCACTTTAGTAATAAAAAGACAATTATTCTAAGAGTACTATCTTGTTTAGTCTTGCAAGATAATACAGTATAATCTGCTTATTCACCGCAAAAATTTTATTTTCTTATCTAAAGCTGTATGTTATTGAAATAACATTACATAATCCAGATCGATGGAATATATAATGATATTTACTATTTACGCATAGCATCTAAGACTGTAGTTGGTAGTTTACCAATAATGTCACTGTTTGTAACATTTCCTATTGTAGCTAAAACTCCTCTCTTATTCGGGTGTTCGACATCACTGCCATAAGAATAATGTTCTCCTAACATATTAGTTAAGCAGCCACCTTGAGCTTCTAGGACAGCTTCTGGAGCACAAGTGTCCCATTTCTTACAGCCAGGGCTAGCAAATACATATGCATGAGCTTTGCCTTCCAATAGTTGCAGGACTTTGTAACCAGCACCTCCAACTTTTATAACATCTGTTGGAGCAAGAGCTTCCAACGCTGCTTGAACTATGGCATTTGAATGCGATCGAGTAGTTGTAATTATGAATTTATCAGCAGGTGCAAGCTTTGGTTCAAATCCTCCAGTTCCAAGACCCTTTAAACCCCAGATTGTACGTCCTACTTCGCCATTTTCATTCTTGTAGTAAGGCTGATGAATTATACCACCAACGGCTGAATTCTTAATAGAAATACCTATCAAAACCGTAACGTGGTCCAAAAAACCTTGAGTGTACTCCGATGTGCCATCAAGGGGATCGACCCATATTACAAAATCTTTGTCGCTAGCGTTCCGATATTGCTCAGGACAATTTAATTTTAGGAATTCTTCATCAGCTTCTGATACCAACCAATCATTGCAAACATTTAAATCTGAACCACCTTCTTCACCGATTATTTGAACTGAAGGAAATTGTTTGGTCAACGATGCTATAATACAACGTTGTGCCGAACGATCGGCTTCAGTTTGCAAGTCATCTTTACCCTGCAACAACAGAATTTTATTTTCGAGATAACCGAATGATGAATATAATGACTTACCTTCTCGACTATCCCCAAATTACCCTTTTGCATTACATCTCTTATTATTGAACCAGCACGTTTGGCAGTGTTAATGGACAAAGCCATTATACGCATCACTAAAGGTTCAGACATTTTATCTATTAAATTCTTAATTTAAATGTTTATTTCAAAATACTAAAAATAAAACATGCAAACTAATCTAATATGGAATGGAACCTTTACTTTTAAAACAGCCGTAATTGCAAGATTATTTTTTTAGTTCTTTGTACGTTTTTTGCAATAACAAAAACAAAATTTTGACACTTGCTTTTCATACATATTCTTTATTGTTTTCTTCTGTTTTTAGCAATTAAATTTCGTTATTTAGTTATAAAAAGGATATTTCTTCTTTAATTTTTACTAGGTAAACAAATCGAATTGAAAACATGTAAAAATTGTTAAAATTAAAATTTTAGACCTAGTTTTTGGGTTAACAAAGCTGACATTCGAGAAACAAAATATACATATATCGAAATAACATATTACGTTGACAACATTGTTATTAACGGTATATTGTAATGTAGAATATTTTTTTACCATAACCTTAAAATGTCGGTAATAAAAAAAGCACAGTATAAACAAAAAAAAGTTAATTGGTTCATTAAAAGTGTTTTAAACAATAAAGGAAACTTTAAATTTTAGTTCACAAACCGGGAATTTTAAATTTCGGATAGTATATGTTTAACACTGTATATTATTAAATGTTGGACAATACTATGGTTGGCAATACTCAGTATTGTGATCGGTTGTCTTCTTCTTCATAATACATAACCTTTGGACCTGTCAGATTTTTACTGAAGATTTTTGTCAGTTTTTCAACACTATAGCAGCAGGTATGTCTTTCAAGTTGTTCTTCTTAAATTAAAGTTAATTGAGGAATTAATTGAAGTGAATTGATTTATTAATAATATTTTTCCCATTTGTATTATAGAAAAATCAGAAAATGTCTCGCGTTTTGGTTGGTGTTAAACGAGTGGTTGATTATGCCGTTAAGGTAAGTTATAACTATTGTTTGCACTGCAACGTTTTCAATTCTTATAATGGAATCAGTCCAAATGTTTTGGTTTCTTATCACATATTTTGCGTAATCAGTGGACACAAATGATGTGTTAATGATGCTTTAGATTAAATAAAACTATTTATAAATTTATTATATATGCAGGTTCGCGTTAATCCCGAAAAAACTGGCGTTGTTACCCAAGGTGTCAAGCACTCTATGAATCCTTTTGATGAAATTGCTGTAGAAGAAGCAGTTAAGATGAAGGAAAAAAAACTGGCCAGTGAAGTTGTTGCCGTCTCAATTGGACCCACTCAGTCACAAGAAGTAATTCGTACTGCAATGGCTATGGGTGCTGATCGTGGTATCCATGTAGAAATATCTGGCAAGGACTATGATCTTTTACAACCAATTCATGTCTCGAAGATTCTTGCTAAGCTGGCTCTTGACGAAAAAGCTGATTTGGTTATTTTGGGCAAACAAGCTATTGATGACGACTGTAATCAGACAGCCCAAATGACTGCAGCCGCCCTTGACTGGCCCCAAGGCACATTTTGCAATAAAGTAGAAAAAACTGGTGATGGCTTGACCATTGTTCGCGAAATTGATGGTGGTCTTGAGACAATTAAAACTAAAACGCCTGCTGTACTCAGTGCTGATTTGCGTTTGAATACCCCACGCTACGCCACTTTACCCAATATCATGAAAGCAAAGAAAAAGCCTTTAAAAAAAATGTCAGCATCTGACTTAGGTATTGATACCACACCACGCATTGAAATCGTTTCCGTAGAAGATCCTCCAGTACGCAAGGCAGGAGCTGTTGTACCTGATGTTGATGCTTTGGTTGCAAAGCTAAAGGAAGGTGGTCATTGCTAAATGCTATTTTATCTTCTTGAATTTTGAACGCTGTGCATTTATATAAGTTTTAACATACCCTCCACTTTAAGATAAATGTAGAAACAATCCTTATTATGTTTATACTTTTGGCTTTATTATTGAAAATAGAATTTTATGTTATAAAAATATTTCAATTGCTTTAATTTATATGTGGTCCAGCCACGGTACTAGATATTGAACGTAATCCCTACTGCCGTAATTTTCCATCCATCCTTATGTAAATTGGATTTATATAATTTTATTTTAACTCTGCAATATGTACTTGAGCGGTTCAAATAAAGGCACTATGACGTGATGTATATTCTTGGATTAAATTTGTATAAGAAGCACGTTGTTTCTTTTTTAACCAAAATGCAAATGTTAAATCGCTCTCTTGAATTATATGTAGTAACTGTACAAAATACTTAAACATATATGAAGTTTGTTGATATCATTAGCTTTGCATTCTAGAAGCATTTTTGGAGCTGAGAACTTAGTGAGGACAATACTTATACTTCGATTATACATCACATCTAAAATCCTGTTTCATTTATGGTTGCCTAAAATTGTACTACACGAATGAAAACGAAAATTTGAAAATTTCACATTTAAAATTTTATTTGCCCTTTGTTTTTATTAAACTAACAGTAAATCAGGTATTCTATGAACATATCAAAAAGTTTTAAGTTGTTATATCCACAGAATACAAAAGTTATATGAACTCTTTCCCATGCGGCTGAAGGATCACAAGGTTTCTTCCATAGATTTATGCATTTCAATTCAATATTTAGCCGCATGAATGATGGCTTGAGTTTGTTAAAAAGTTCAATCGTCTTCGTTCAATGCGGCGACAAAGTCTTTACGAGTAAAAGTATTTCCTAGCAAATTAACATATGACTGGATTAATTTAGCTAAATAATAAAGCGTAGACCCTCCACGAGATCCACGACAATAGTTTTCTGTTAAAAGATTCGACGAACTTTTTTAATTATAGTTTCCAAAATTGGTAAAATGTGAAGTCTATATTAACCCCTAGCAGTGACATTCAGAATTAGTTCTACATTCACCTTATGTAACACATAGTTTCATTTGTTGTTAATAGTGAATGTGTCACTTCACCTTCTAATCGTATTTAAGATATTTATTTGTTTATTTATTTATTAACATTTTTACTAGTTTATATTCAAAGAGGTTAGATATTTGTAAATGCGTTTTTGAGTTTTACATTTTGTATTTTTACAAAATAGTGGTAAATTCAGTCGTCATTCGTCGAATTAAAAAAAAATTAGAACTAAATAGGTATTGTGTTCGAATCATCGCCGCCTAGATTGTGAAAATGTAGCTTTTTATGCAAAGAAAGAAATAAAGCATAGTTTCTCACAATTCTCTTACTAAATTTTCAGTCATACTGAAACATTTTTCTAATCTGTTTGCAATTAGTGGTGTATTTATTATTTAATAATATGATTTAGTTTATAGAATTGTAAGGAATTGTATAAATTCAGAAAATCTGATAAAAATCTGAAAATGAATAAGACGGTAAGCAACCTTGGAGAACATTTAATCAATATAAATGATACCAAAAATGTAATAAAACATGTTAGTTATTTTTACTAAAAAAGAAACTAGTTGCTATATATTTGCTAATTAGAAGCGTTTTTTTTTTTTTTTTTTTTTGAAAAAAGTTTAAAATTCTATTTATGGTTGTAATCATTGAATGAATGACTTTCAAATGCATTGATATAGTCATCCAATTGTAAATTTTCATCATTTACACTAAATTGAAAAATGTTTTATGTTGTATTTTTAAAATTTGTGATATTTATAAGGCAAAGCAAGGTCAGGTCAATGGCTACAACAATATCTTTTTTTATAATTAAACTTTAAGAAATAAGTGAAACGTTTTAATGTTCTAATTTATTATCGTTTAAATTTTATTTACTTTTTCAAATAACATATATATATATATATACATATATATAATACAATAAAAATATAAATTTTATTATCTATAAATGTGTAAAATAAATTTACTTTTACAAAAAATATTAAAAGAATTTAAAATTAAGAAACATAAGTTGTTTTTTTTTTAATTAAGAGAGCAAAAACATACAATATAATAATGGCCTTATCGCAAGTATCGCAATTGTTGGTTAAAAATAAAATCAATTTAAATATGATAAAACTTGTAGTTTTGTTTTCATAACAACTGTATGACTTTTATTTTGTATTCTCGACTTAATATTATTTTGCTTCAGGGTATTGATATTAATTGAAGATTTATTTTAAACTTAGGATTACGAAAAAAGAATTGCATTGTTTCAAAAAGAGAAATTAAGACTCGTATAACATTTTGTTTCTTCTTAATACTTACAGAATTATTTTCTAGAAATAAACTGATTGTCGTTTTTATCTAATGTTAAAAATTTATGTATGTCAAATAAAATCTTTTTACTAAAAATATGCTATATCCTTTTATAAATTTACTATACTTGCGATTATTGATCAATTGATTGATTTGTAAAACTAATTTCGACTTCATCATATTTACGAATCAAAATTATGTTAGTGTTTAAACTCGTAATAATTTAGGTGTGAAGTAGATTATTTCATGCTCTTAAAATGCGTTTTTTTTAATTCAGTTTCAATTTTATTCAAAAACATTGTTAATCATAAGCGTAGTGTATAGAAGATCAATCTGTAATCGTTTTTCGTTTACCTAATGATATAAATATTTGTAGGCGATTTAAACAAGACAATGAAAAATATTTTTTTGCTATAAATAAATAAAGAAAACTTTCAAAGAAGCATTTGTTGTGAAATGAATTTCTTATCATATAATATGTATCCCCACAAACATATACATTATGACATGAATCTCTTTCAACGTTAGTTAAATAAAACGAAAATTATAATTTCTTAGGTTTATAACTTAAGTCGTATTATTTACTTTTCCAAAAAGATCACTAAAAAATTATATTTTAAATTTGTAACTTTTTGATCATAGAATTCAGTTTTAGCAGATTTCTTTTTAACTTAATCTAACTCCAAAAAGTCAGATAAAGAACTTACAAATATATATTTATTGCAATTTCGTTATAATTGATGAATCACCGATACTTTTAATGCATTGGTGCGTGTGAGCAAACGGAAGTATGAAATTAATTCAGTTTTAGCAGAATTTCATTTTAACTTAATCTAAATATGTAAAATTAGATAAAGACTTGATAAATATATATTTATCGAAATTTCGTTATAATTAATGAATCACCGATCCTTTTATGCAGAAATGTAAAATGATGTACAGCCGAACCAACATAAATTGACAGTTTTACCAAAACATTTTCTTCTGTTTTTTTATTGTGACAAAAAATTATTGCTCCCTTCAAAAATTTATTAACTCACCCTTCTGAAATATGTGTAATATTTAGTTTAAATTCTACCCGCTGGGGCTATAAGATTTTTATCATGGAAACGTAAAAGACGAGTCAGCATAGTGGTAATACAGGGTATTTGCTTTTGTTGATGCATTTCAGGAGTGTCGGGTGTACAGGATTCGAAATCGACCGCAACGCGTTGGCATACGAATGTTAGTAAAGTCAAAATATCATAACGTTTACCATTTTCGGTCAACTCAGCACATAATGATTGCATGAACCAGGATCCACGGGTTGTGTTACGCCACGAGTAAAATCCAGGTATTGTTGAGTATGCAATTAAAAAATCAGCATGAATGGGTATCTTGTAACT
Source organism: Sarcophaga bullata (assembly GCA_005959815.1). Lineage (NCBI taxonomy): Eukaryota > Metazoa > Arthropoda > Insecta > Diptera > Sarcophagidae > Sarcophaga > Sarcophaga bullata. The sequence goes on from QOCX01000058.1 coordinate 526,720, forward strand.
CATAGATGACTCACCATCTGTTTGAGTTAACGAGCGTTTCATTGTTACACCAGGATCGAGTCGATCACCTTGGCAAGCTTGTATAAAGAATAGTTTGGGCTTTCCTGCCAAAGTCTTACAATGTTGGGCGGTAAAATAACTCCATATACTATCAAGTTTGTATTGAGTGTCCTTGGCGTAAATATATCCCATTTCACCATGCGATAATATTGCTATTAAAATGCAATCGCTTTGGCTATGGTCTTGTTTGGCAGCCCATTCGATTTGATGCTTTAATTCCGAATAGGTACAGTCCTTACTTATTTTAACCTCAAAATCTAATTGTTTAAGGCATCTGGCTAAATTATCACAGTCAACATTGGTACCTGAACGTGATTTTAGTGTTTGCACATTGAAATGTTCATGATTGAAAATTAACGCCAACCCACGATTCTTATGACGCATATTATACTCGACAGCATGACGGTCAGTTGGCATTATTGCTGTGTAATTATTGGACGATGTATTAAACGATTTATTTGCCAACTGGGCTATTGCTCCATGTTGCTGTTGATTAGAAGAACCTGAATAGTAGCCAAGTCCTCCGCCCGTTGCATTGTTAGATGATCCCAGAGACCCAAAAGCATCAGCAATGTCGTCGGTGTTTGTAGATTGTTCTACAAAAATTCCTGCTTGATCCTCATGTGAAGCAGCCATTTTTCTCTTTGTTTAATTAAATAAAACACTTTATAAATTTTTAATGCCTTTCTTCTGCGGTGATGCGCTTTTTGCTTATCTGTGGGCGCTGTCTTCCGAAAACTTTTTGTTATATCAAAACGCGTCTGTTTACAATTGCCTTGCGTTGTGCTTTGTTAACTTTTTTGTTTTTGCATTGTTGTCTTTACCTCTTTTTAATTTTTACACTTTAAAAGTGTTGCCAGCTGAAATAAGTTTTCGCGATTTCAATAATAAATTTCACATTAAAAACATAACTTGTGCCGGCGTCCACAATTAAGCAATTATAGATATTTCCCCATTTAAATAATTACAGAGAATACTTCCGTAACATCAGGAGAAAATGTTATCAAAAAATATGACCTATAATTAAATCAATGATCGCAACTTTACATAGTTTAAAGTTTACTTTGAAAATCTTGTGTTTATAGAGAAACACAACGACGCGGTTTCATAAAAGTATGGTATCATTGTTCGATTGTGGGTTCTATTTATTTTTGAATGGTGTTGAAAATATATATTTGTACGTTGTTCCATCTTTGCAAAATAATTTTTTTTGTTATTTGTTTATTACGTGAAATTTTGTATTTTCTAACATTATGTTTTCTAATTTTTTATGTTAGCTAAAGTGCGTTGTATTTTGTTTATTTGGTTTTGCTCACCTTTCATTTTATATTTGTGTTATATTCATTAAATTCAGCTATAAGCTAGGAGCCTGCGTCCTGTTTGTAAAACACCCATATTATGAAGTAAGTATGATTTATATCTATTTTTACGGAAAAAATCGTAATATTCATTAACATCAACAATACCGTATGTTTCATGGAAATTCTACATCACAAGCATAGTGATCACAAGTTCTTCAAATATTATAAAATCATTGATCAGTGTTGACCAAAATATTAGAAAACATACCATTTCATTATAGATGCTCTACAATCGGAGAGGAACACCAATTTGTACCACGTACATTCATAATTTGAAGAAAATGGGGTCCAACAAATTAGTAATATTGAATTTAAATGACATTTGGTTTAAAACGCTCTCTTTCTCTAATAAACATTGCTAAGAGAATCGACAAAATAATAGATTACATACATACATAGATTCGGAGCACTCTGCAGTATACGGATTTAATTTTTAATTAATTCATTAACTTATCAAAAAACAAAAAAGATTTCCGGCGTATGATTTGAATGAATTTCTCGAATCGCTATAGATAGTCCTCTTATTTATTATGTATAGTTAAAGTAGATACTTGAAAACGGTACAACTGATTTAGTATTAAAAATTCGGGTTATCTATGTTCATATATTTTTTAAATTAATTTCTAACCTAAAATGAAGCCGTAATACAATTTTAAGTTCAAACAGAAACATTATACAGATGTGCCAAAAACTAAATTTCCTGTTATTACATAAAGATACTCAATCCATGAGTACATATGTAATTAATGTTTATATATATTACTAGATTCATACAAGTATATTATTTAATAATTTAACTCGAACGTACTTGTGCGAAAGAAGGGAATTGTGAAACATAAACAATACAAATTTTGAAGGTGGGCACCAATACGCCATATGAAGTAATGACGTTCGAATTGTATGTTTTTATTTTGTTATTCAAGATCTCAGTGACGTGAAGAAAAAAATCGACTCGAAAATAAGGAAAATGGAAACCAAAGTATATTTTCTTAAATGTTGTGGAGTTTTAAAACTTTTTGAAATTGATTTACAATTATAACAAGACATCATTGAACCTTATATTTACTCGTATTCAAATACTAACCCGCTGCCTTTGGAATTCTCTATAATCCATTGATCAAATCGCTTAGACATTTCATCGGAAATATAGTTTTTCCAATCGCCAATCTGACCTTTACGTATAAATTTAACCTTCTCACAATTTCCATTGCTGTCGATCTGATTCAAAATTGGTTCCAAATTCACTGCTGGATTTGATTGCATCTTCTCGAAATTCAAGTGGTCACAAATGCGTTTCATATCTTCATCGTTTATGTCATAATTGAGTTTCATAAAATTCGCACATTTTCGAACAACTGCTGGTAAATCCTTTTTCATATCTTCATATTTTAGAAATAACACGTTGGAGTCAGTCGAATGTTTCCAAAAAGGCAAAACATGTTTCCAATATGAACCAACCGGTGTTTGACCCTTTAAAAATAATTCCATGAAGTTCTCTAATGAACCATGCAGACCATGTATAAGTTTACAATAGTGGTAAAAGGAAACGCAAAGATCTTTTGGGTTACGAGCAGTATAAATGATCTATAAATGTAAGATAAATTATGCACTAGATTTTCATTTACATTATATTAATTTATTTTACCTTGGCCTTTGATCTTTCAAGGTCTTTCGGCAATAAGTGCCATGGCAAGTGAGAACGAGCAAAACGTGGACGTGCCATATTTTTAAAAGCTTCCACCGTATTTCCAAGTGAATTGCTGTAAATAAAAATAAAGACTTAAATAGTAAACTTTCACTATTCGTATGACCTAAAGTTATTGGCGCATGAAAACAAATTAATAACTTAATAGAGGAATATGCAGTTGAAATAAAATAACCAAATACTTAGGTAGTGTAGATTTTGGAAAAAATATGTATACAAATTGCATTACAATCTGCCATTTAATTTTAATTTAGATTAGGATTAAATAGTTACTGACTATTGAGTACTTGTTGGAATGCACAATTTTTTTCGTTCGGTGTTGTTTTCGTTTTCTTTTTTTGAGAAACCGATTCTTTTGATTCTGCAAAATGAATTTCTTCACATTGTATTACGTTATAATTCAATTTTTAAAAAATTTATTAACCAAACCCAATTGTTCTTCTACCATTTCTTTCTTTTCTATTCTTGTTGTATTTTTTCTTTTAGTATTAGCCTTCGATGATGGAGGATTTTTCTGGTTTTGCCATCTAACCAACCTTAACTATTGGCCAAAGTATTTACGTTATAACAAAAAAAGAACAAAAATAGTTTATCTTTGAAAATTGTAGAAATTTAAAATTTAATTCGATTTAAATTTTCACGTTTTCGATTTAGAAAAGTTTGTTCATCAAAGGATTTACAGTATACATACAGAAAATTTGACTACACCGCTACTTTTCCTGTAAAACACGTTCTCATTTTAGTTGAAATTTTAATCAAAAACCACTTACTTTACCCAATCATGATGATCTTCACTAAATAGAGCAGACAATTCAATTAACGGTGTTCTTTTCAATTGTATCATTTGTTTGGCTCCTTCGAAATCTAAGTTATTGCCTAACAGCCAAATCATTTCTTGTGCCCAAGTTGAACCTGTTCTAGGATACGATACCATCCATATGTCATCCGTATATGTTTTTAAATTTCTAATGGACTCGCCGATTTCTAAAAATTTTCGTGGTAATATTGTATTTGTCGGTAGGATTTCGATAAAACAATTCTTTTTGGGGAATAATGCATCGATTCTTTCAGCAATTTCTTTGTCCAATTCCTTAAACATTAAATCCATGTCGTTATCTGTTTCGTTAATTTTTTAATGCGTTCCAATTCTACTCTATTTAGAAGTCGTTTATACGGAGTATTTGTCTCTATACTTTTATGGTATATAAGAAATTTGTAATGATGATGATGATAATGATGAATGAATGATTTTTAAAACATCCGTTTGGCTGAACGCTTGCTAAAAGACTGCAATGAAATGTTTGCAATTTCGATATAAAAGTCCAAGTTCAATCATTGCATCCATGTTATTTTGTTTCATAAACCAACATACCCAACCGCATTTTCTTGTCTTTGTGCAAGTAAGTGAAAAGCTTTGGAAATATGGTACTGCTTAAAGGTGAAGTGAAAGTAAAATTGTTTTTCCGACAGTGGTAAACAAAGAAATCATTCAGAGTGTGTTTGTATATTTTATATTCATATACAGTATTTGTAATAAATACTGTTTTTAGGAAAATATTACGTTTTATTGATTATTATTTAAGAATTCAGTTAATGAGAAAGGAGTACATATTAACTTTAAATAACATTAACTATAAAATAAATTATAATGGAAGAATTTTCAAAATAATTGAATTCCAATTCTTTAAAGACTTCCCAATTTATTAGCCGGAAGTATAGTAGTGCTGTTGAAAATATCCTCAAAAAAAAAAGAAAAATAAAACAGTTTTGGAGTGTTCAAGAATTTAAAAAAATTTGAGGTTATATTCAACAAAATTTACGCCTTACACCATTCAGTTAATTGGGTGTATTTAGTTTATTTAGATTTGACACATAGTGTAATTGGAAAACAAATATTTTTTTGATCTTAAATGTTTATTTTTAAAATACTTTTCCAATGGGTTCATGGAAATTTTCTTTTCGACAACTCTTTATTACTATTTGTGGCGTTTTTTTTGCACAAGTTTCATTAGAAGTAACACTTTACGTAAAAATTGCAACCGGTGGATTCCTGCAGTAGTGTTCGTCGAACAGATCTACTTGTATATACTTTTGTGTGTTTTAAGCCCGAATGACATATATACATACGTACATATTCCATACATTGTAGTTATAGTTTCAGATATAAAAATTAAATTTCTATATCAGAACATAAGACACATACATATATTTGTTCATCTATTAGAATTGTAAAAAAATTAAAGCTTTTAATAATATGTAATATGTACATATGTATATAACATTATTTCGTTCATAGAATTACGTAGTCGAAGGTGCATAATAAACATTTAAATGTAAATTCATAGTAAGTATTACAGTTAGAAAAATTTGACCGAATATTATTTTAATTCTTATTTGTTCAATATTATTGGTCTTATAAATACAATTTTTATATACAGTATTGGACAAAACTAAAGCACGGGGTTGTGCTTGTTAGAATATAGTAATAAAATTTTAAAATTCTGTTTGATTTAAGTTTTTGTTAATGATTTGTTGAGACTATACTCTATGCTTACTAAAATTAAAAAAGCTAATAAAATTCATTTAAAACAAAACTATTCAGAAAAGACTGCAGTATATCTGTGTGCCATTGTGAGTTGGCAAAACCTCCTTAGAGATGCATTTCCATGCAATTTCTACCTATTTGGAAAAGGTCGTCCTTATTTTTGCAGGCACCGCGTAATATTTAACGATCTAGATTTTCTATTGGAGTGAGAACAAGTAATTGTGTTGATCACTTTATTAAATTGATCTTATTACAAACCACTCTTTCCACATTTAGCTCTATGTTTCCGGTCATTATTCTGCTGATTGAGTTTCAAAATTTTGTCGGGGGAGTGTTATTGACATCGTCTAGGTAAACAGATTCTCTGAATGCTGTTTTTATTATACTGTGTAAATTTTCGGCCAAATTTGTGTTCGAAGAGAGTGTGGGGTACATTGATATTATTATACTTCAAATGATTTCTTGGTGCACTTTGCAATATGTTTGGCGTTATTATTCTACTGACTCGCCCTTCAACATAGTTTCTTCAATATAGCATAAAAGTTCGAAAGAAAGTATACGATATAATGGTCTAACGCCATAGTTGGGAAATTGACTACAAAAAACGACTTTGCCATCGCCTAAAGCAAATTAATAATTTATCCTTTTAATTTAATTTTATCCTATTAATTTAATACATTAATTTAAATTCCATAGCTCAAAGTATCACCGATTGACATTAGTTTTCAACTTTTCTTAATTAAAAATTCCCTTATAGGGCTCAAGTAAATTGTTCTAATTGAGGCAGCAGCCAGTTAAACAGTTTGTCTTAGTTCAATGAAGCTATCTTAAGGACAACGAACAAATCCTATGTCATTGTTCAAAAATATATGGTATTGAATTACTTATTTTTGTCCGATTAGATAAGATCTAATTAGATTAAATTAATTTCCATAGATCATATTTCTACAAATGAAACAGTAAAAATTAAAGAAATTCATTTGGAATTTTAGAACATTTGAGCTTTTAATCAATTTGAAAATTTTATATTTGAATGTGTTTTTTTTAAATATTCGCTTAGGTTCTAAAGTGAAATTAAAAAGTTAAAAACAAATATTTTTTCAGTGTAAGCAATCACTATTTATAAGAATAAAACATGATAAGCTTGTCCAATTTATCCAAAGAATTCGTAAAAAAAGAAAGTAGGTAGATTACGACGACGATGGTATTACAAAAAAATCAACAAACACATTATTGACGTGTACGTACAATTTATATGTGAGTGCTGAGTGTATGGTAAGAGACGAATTGTTGTTAAACCAGCCATATCGGAACAAACGAGAGCAGACATGCGCAACAGCTGTTTAATGTCGAGTTGATGGTTGTTTCAAGACCAAAAAGACAGAACTTTCCAACATGTTGGACTCGTACAACAGGTAAAAGAAAATTAACAATCACACCTGGTTTGAGACAAGAAATAGAATAAACAGCATAATAGCAGTATAGGTAAGTCTTTTTTGCGATCTAAGCTTAAGAAGAGTAACAGAATTATTATGCCAAACAGACGAAAGAAAGTTTTCGCTTTGGTTGGATGTACGGAGCGGTAAAGTGTGTTTAGTTATTTATTTGTATAGCGTTATTATAGAGAACGATAAAAAAGAATAAGAAAAAAAATCTGGATCAACTTTAAAATTAGCCATAAATAATAATATACTTAAAAATTAACGGATAAAATAACAGTTAAACAAAAAAGTGTTATTATTGAATGAAAAGAGTTTAAGAAATTAAAAAGCGTGAACATATTCGTTTAGTGAAAGTTCCTTATAAAATTGAGTGTTGTGTTTATTTCGTAAATAAAAATGTTATTAAAAAAGGCTGTATTTGTGTTGGGGTTATTATGCGTTAATATATCCTTCGGCCATACTACGCAACGTCCCTCACGTTCAGCTGCTTCAGAAGATGAATCGAATCCTTTGTTAGATATGGCTTCAATGTTTATACAGGAAGCATTGAATAACCAAAATAATAACGGTGGCCGTGCAGGCGGTGGCGGCGGGGGCGGTGCAGCTGGATTAGCTGGTATAGCTTCATTGGTGGGATCCTTTATGCAAGCTAATGCTGGCAACGGCCAGGGTAAAAGTGCTAGTGGAGGATCTGGGGCTATGCAAATTCTTTCCGGTATTGGCAGTCTTCTGGCTAGTGCTGGTAATAATAATGGTGCTCGCGGCGGTAGTGGAGGAGGTTTTGATCCTTCCATAATAGGAAATGTCATTGAAATGTTTACGCAGAGTGATGACAATGATGATGAAAGCGATAATGGTCAGCAACATGATCACCATAAACGAGAATCGGATTCTGGAATTGATATTGGTTCTATATTGCAAATCGCTTCGGCTTTTATGAGCCAAAATAATGAGGCTCCTACACATCATCACCAGCAAAAGCGATCAGTTAATACAAATACTGCAACGCCACAGCCTCAAGAAGAAAATAGCCTTATGAGCCTTTTGCCCTTAGCAATGCAAGCCATTAGTTCTTTTGCGGGGCCAGAAGGTCAACATACACAGGAAAAGCATAAGGATCACGCCTGGGTCTTGCCACCATTTTTGGAACATTTACATGTATTATGGGATCACTTCTCAAATTCAGAATTGGCTGACGCACTCTATGAAAAATCGGGTGTAAATAAAATAATGAAGGTATGATATATAATACATATATTTCAAAAAGCCTGCCATGAATTTATTAACAAATTTTTTATTGTTATTTTCACAGGGTTTTAAGAGTCGCGATGGCAAATTGGATTACGATAAATTGTTTGAGTCCTTAAATAATCAATCTTTCCGCAGACGTTGGATTAAATCGGCTACTCTTTATTTAGCTGACTGGGCCAGTTATTTGGCCAATCCAGATGTTTATTTAAAGTGAGTAAAAAACATTTAATATAAGCAAAATACGGCTATAAAAACGCAGAACAAATCAGAAGGATAGATAAGAAAACTTTATTACAAAAAGGAAACATTATTATTATACAAATGGTTGTTCAAGATTATCCTTTGTGTCTTAAATATTTTCTTTCTCTAACCTTTTAAACAGTATTTAACCAAATTTAATGAGTGTGATATTAAAGTTGTGAAGCTCACGAATTACTTCGTGTGTCCGAATATAATTTTTTGTTAATGTAATAACAATTAATCTGTTTTGTAAAAAAATTTTTTTCACATTTATCATTAAAAGCCAGAATCGATATATACTGTCAGTCACTGCACATAAAATAACCCATTCCTAGTAAAATATAATTAACTGTTTTCTTTAATTTAAAGGCATACTAAAGTTTTGCATGCCATTAATTGAAATAAATTACTTTCAAGTTATTATTTCTAGTAGAAATCATTCAATTTAAGCACCACTTGTCTTTCTCAAGCTTTGATTATAACTTGGTTTAAAAGATAGGACAAAGAGACTCAGACAGACTTATACATAGGCAGAGAGAAACAAATTTTAGTTAGAGAAACTTTCTTTCTTGCATGTCTGTCGCAATTGTAAGTTTTGATCATTAAACCGGTATCAGAGTCTAATAAAGCAAACAAATAAACAAAACGAATAAAGAAGAAAGAATGAATAAACGGTGTTGTGACGCCAAAGAAGGAACTTTCGTGACACACTTTTTATCTTAAAATTACAACCACAACAAACCGAAAAATTAAAAAAAAATAATACACTCATAATAATAAAGATATGTGTATACACATGAAAAAATTGTTGGATGAGAACGTTAAAGTAGATTTCTTAAATATTCATATCTTTAGTAACGTGTTGCCATCCAGCTGTTCAGATTTTGCAATAATATCTATACACTTTATTAAACCTTTAAAAAGACAATAAAAAATTATAAAATTAATTTCTTACTGTTTCTTTGTGCGATTCGTGTATGTTAAGATTTATTGATATTTTCTCTCTTCTTTTTGTTATTGTAGCTTTATGTGTGACCGAAAAGAATGTAGGTAAAGTGCGAAATGTTTGAATCAAACCAATAGCCAATATCTAACTACAATATAAAATTGAGTTAACGTTCTTAATTTTTGGTGAATCTTTTCTTTATTATTATAATTTCAATATGAAAGTCCCGTATTTTAAAAGAGCCATTAACAACATATATATAAAGTGAAATTCTAGGTCAGTCAGAAATTAACATATTTTGTCTTTCTTTTTGGGTTTCGATTAAAGAATTTTTGATTAATTTATCATAATGTGTTGATTTTACGGGGTTTTTTTTTTTTTTTTTTTTTTTTTTTTTTTTTTTTTTATTTTATTAAACATTTTTGTTAAATACAATTTTTTTTTAGTAAATATTTACATATATATATTGGAACCAATATATCGCACAAATTTACAATTTCGAACAAGATTATATATTCCTCTTGCGTAGCTAAACATTTTTTCTGTTTTTATATTTCATGGATAAACATTACAGTTGTGGCTAGGATCTGTTGCCAAATGATATTTTTGAAACTGAGTACAGCCTTTTATTCCAGTAAAGTTTCTTGTAATAATTATCGTATACCTAAGAATTTGATACTTTAAGGCATTTTCTATGGGTACAGCTGTTTTATAAATAATAATATTCTGATTGTAGAATGAAATGAGCTTTATTTGATTAAAACTCAAACTTGTCCAACATTATGTGCTATGGAATGTTATGTTTGTATTCATTAGATATAAGATGTAATCTAAACAAAGGTGATGCAAGCAGTAAAATAAATTAAATCTATTCATGTACGCCTTCTATACGAATTACATGTAGTAAATTGTAAATATTCTTAACAGGAATTGTGAAGTTATTGTGCAAAGATACTCCCACGAAAACTCCTGTTTGTTATTTTTAAAATCACTGCTAAGTTGCAAACCACGATATTAATTGAAACTAAAGCATTAACTGAATATTTGACTGGAATGTTTATAAATAAATATATTGATAGGCTGTAGAACATAATACATAACGAATTTATTAATTTAATAGTTCATCTGATTCTCTACATATAATGCTATAAATAAGGCAGTTTTAAAATAACACGTTTGGACTTCTGTTTATAATTTAACATTTTTAACGTTCTTATTTCAACCATCAACCACTTAAGTAAAAATTTAACGTTATTTTAAACAAATTCATATGTTTTTAGATATTTCCAAACGGCACAACTAATGTTTAATGGTTTTCTAAAATCACAAGGTTATCCTAAAAACACCTTCTTTGATCCCAGCCGACCAAGCGAAACAATTTCAAATTTACTTGATCATGTTGCCAAACAACATCTTAATGTTAAAATAGATTCACGTCAATATGTGAAACCAGCTGTGGGATATGCTAAAGATCTATTAAAATTAGGACAGGCACGTGGTCTTTTACAATTCAATGCTACTGACATCAGTGACAAGCTAACAGACACCTTAAATTTAGAGGTAATTGTTATAGTAGTTTTTTAAATATATTTACCACATGAGAATATGTTATTCATTTCAGGTTATTGAACCAGTTTTAAAAGTTCACCGGGCTTACAGATATGTAATGAAGCAACCACACTGTGATCGTTACGTATTGTGTCAATTAAATGATGCAGATCAATATTCTGTTGATGAATCTCGTGGCCTTATTTCAGGCGTAAGTCCAAAAATTGTAAAAGTTGGTAGTATGGGTGCTGCGTTCTTCATTAGCACCGAAACTGGAACACCATTCTGGACATTGTTTAGTGTAATAACTACAGCATCAAATTGTGAGGTAAGTAAACATGTATATACGTATACGTTTATGTATATAACTGTATAATCAATTAGATCAACTTTTCTAATGTTCAATTTTATATGTGTGCATGTATGTATGTATGAATTCTTTTAGAGTTCGTATGTTTAAGAATTGGAACAAATTAACAAGTTTTCAATTTGATTTACTTTTTATTTATTTTACTTGTTAGATTTGTTGGGTGTTTATCTTTCTGACATTTTAGTATTTCTGTCTATGCACGCATATTTATTTGTTTTTGTATTTTTGTTTTAGGTCAAATATCCTGTTGACTGCACTGGTTTTCACGAAGGCGAAGCTAAAGTAACAACAGAGTATATACACAATGAATTATAAATGGCCATACTTGATGGTGTATGTGAGTGAATGGCTTGTTTTTATGGTTCTATATTCCAAGTATAACTAACTTAATTATTATTAAGGAATGATCTTAGAAACAATTTTTTATTCAAATAAATTAAGATTATGATAATTATTTTCTGTTTGATTTAATCAATAAAAACGCATAGGTGTTAAAAATATAGTTTTAATATTTAATATACATACATTATATATTAATTTTTTTAGTTTCATAAATTATATTTTAATATCTGTTTTTCTAATTATGAATTTCATTTTAATCAATTGTATATAAAATATTAATTTTATGTAATAGTTTTCAAAAACTTTAAAATACACAAACAACTAAGTAAAAATATAAATTGTAAACTGTGTTAAATTAATTTTGCATCTGGATTTTTTACTTTCTCGAAGTATTTTTAAACATAATGCGGAATAAAAAATATAAATTTTAAAATATTTTAAACTTTTAAACAAATACCTGTTTTAAACTGTTTTTAAGTATTAAATGTTAAATTGTACTAGCATATATTGGATTAGCAGGCTCAAACTAAATATTTGAAAGTGGGAAAAAGAAAGGAGTTCCATTTTAAGTTTTGGTTTAATAACAGATCGTAATAAAATTTTGTCAAATAATAATTTATCTTGTTTGACATATTTTATAGCGTTTGAAATGCGTTGCTACTGGTAATAGGATGTAAAATTTATTTTCGTTATTACTTACACTTTATATTAAATTTCTATATTGAAAGTCAGTTTTCTAGTTTTATATATGTACTTTAATATTGTTTTATTTTTCAAACTCGAAACAATTTGATCAAATAAAAGTTTATTTTATGTGGTTTTATTAATTCCTTATGTAATAATCTTTCCTTAAACGACAATTCTTTTATAAGTATATACTATATGTATTTAGTATCATCTGAACTTGAAACTTTAACTAAAAGTCAATTTATATGTTAAAACAAATAATAATGTAGACAAATAAGAAATTAGAAATTATTTTTTCATATTTTTGCACACCCAATCCATTCCCTCCTACGAAATACAAGATATAAATATTATAAAAGGTACAAATGAATCATACATATATGAAGTTTAATAAAATTTACGTACTTTTATACCGGTACCCTCAACGGCAGAACATGCCTTTATTTGCCAAGTGCGCTCCTCTAAACGCACCAAACCAATGGCTTCGGCAACTTCAGATGATGACATTGCGTTTGGTAAGTCTTGTTTATTGGCAAACACTAGCAAAGGAACCTGTTTCAAACGGTTGTCCATTAACATTTCAAAAAGCTCATTGCCAGTTTCTGCTAAGCGTTCACGATCCGTACAATCAATTACATAAACCTGTTAGAAAACATATTTTAAATAATTGTTGTGCCATAATAAATGAATGTGTCTATCATGCAATATAACAGTGGATTTTTTGTATATTTACCAAAACATCCGTATTTGCAAAGTAGTTTTTCCAGTATGGACGAATTTTCCATTGGCCACCTATATCCCAAACGTTCAGTTTAAAGCCATCTGCTGCCACAGACTTGATATTAAAGCCAGCTGTAGGTGTAACCTGTTATTAGAGAATGGCATATGATCCTATAATACATTAGATTTACAACATATATCGGTTTATCCATTTAGTGGTTTCAAAGCACCCAGCCAGTTAACCACCAAATAAAATAGTTATAAAAGTAGTGAGTCAAACGCGATCAAAAATATCGCTTAAGTTAGTTAGTGAAAGAATATTTCGATTCTACGGTGTTCTTCTTGACCATATCTTATGGTTATTCGGATTTGCACCTCCATCTATATAAAGTCAAACTAACGGTACAACGTGCACACAACACTACCGATTGTGGCATTTGTTTTATGGCTACATCAATTGAGCAGCAGGATAATGTAATTTGACGGTGTTATACTTTTTTGTATGGCCGCACCAAAGAACGTGTCTACGAGCATAATCTGCCAACCTTGAGGCAATCAGCAGTCGTCGTCAGGTCATTATCGAGACACCACCCGAAATTTAAGATAGTGAGGCGGATCGACTGTTACAGAGGTGGTCATTTAAATAACATTATGTAGGAAACCAAAGAATGGATAACCTTTAAAAACTTTAACAATACGTACCGTTGTAATTTCTTCATTTGCCAATTGTTTTAATATTGTGGTTTTTCCCGCATTATCTAGCCCAAGTAATAGAATCCTAGCTTCTTTTTCTGGATTTGGCCTTAATTTACGCAATAACGATAATAAACCCTGTTGAAAAAAAGAATGCAATATTACATATAATATACCATATATTTTTTATTGTATATTTCGATACATTTATTTATTTTTACATATTTATTAGAGGCAAAAAAATGTAAACAAATAGTGACACCGGAAGAACGATAATGATAAGAATATGTGAATTATAAAATCTACGGTTCCTTGAAGTTTGTAAAACTAACAAAATTGATTGATTTAGATAGTTGGTACTTTTATAAAATTTTTAGTATGTAAAAAAGTAGGAAGGAAGTATTTTTTTTACTTTTTTCTTTCTTTCATGGTGTAACTATTGATAAAGTATTGTTGGCTATTGCAGAAAATTTTTGATTATTTAGAAATTTAGTTCAATTTGCGGGGACAGGAAAAGTTGGATTTAGAAGAAAATATATCAATTAGTGTTATTTATAATACATTGTAATTCCTTGTAGTGTAAACACAGTACGAAAAAATACAACACTGTACTTATTGAACATAATCTTCATTTGCACACTACATACGATGTAATTGAAAACAATTTGCAAAATTCCCGGTTGTCATGGTAAATATTTATAAAATAAACAAAGAAATAAATACCTTATTAAATAATACTTAATTAATTATTGTAAAATATTCCATACCATATTTAAAATTGATTTTATTCTTTCTTATTCTTATTATTACAAGTTGTCTTACAAAAAAAAAAAAAAAACAAATTATGCTTCCTTTCTTGAAAGCATCTGAAAACTGTTAGTAAATATTTTAATTTATTTATTTTTTTTAGTGGTAAAATAATTTCAGAAAAATAAATTAACTGATACCAACAGTACACTTATAAAGTTTAGTACGCACTGATGAGAGTAGAACTGACGGAAATTAAAAGTTATTCGTGTGGTGCAGTTTGTTTATAATAACTGGGCTATTATCACATACTCATTCCGTATACAATGGATGAAGGTGGTGAAAAATGTAAATGTAACAAAGATCACTTAGCAACGGTCAATGATACAAAAAAAATTTTTGAAAAGAATAGACAATGGCTAGTATGTGGTTTTAATGGATTTGGTCAATTCGAATTTGAAAATAAACGGAAATTGCAACAGTTTGAAGGTAAATAAGTTATTTTGTGCGTTGTATCATAGCATTATTTGTAATTTCTTAATCAGGGGGTGGTTAGATTATTTACTTCTGTGTGGTAATTCATGAATGAAATAAAGTGTATGTACTTTCGAACATTATAAATACAAAATTTAACTAATAAAACGCTTTTAGGTTTGAGCTGAAGGAAGAAAAAAGCGAAAAATTAAGCTTATAGTTTAACATTATTTTTATCTTAAATAGCACTACATTATAACCACATTCCATTATTAAATTTATCTATTCCTTACCATGTTTCGTTAAGTTTTCTTGCATCCATCTATATTCGACGTCGAATGATCGCTGGCCGCCTCGTGTTATGGTGCCCTATGAGTTATCGCTCTTGAAATACTTTAGACAGACTTGCAGAGTGTATGCCAAATAATTTTTTTTTCTGATTTAATTGAATTAAAAAGTAAGAAAAGTGCACACAGTGGTTCTGGAACAAATGAATAGTATCTATATACATATATATGATTCATACATACATATATCTGAAGTTAAATTCGTATAGCTTAAAAAAAACGCATTAAGCAAGAAAACTGAAAACGAATTCACGAAAACTTTTTATATATATTGTTTATTAAATCTTCAGTTCTATTGAACTAAGTCAGTTTTTCGAATCCTGTATCTAATGATAAAATGATTATTTATGCCGTAAATATTAGGAATAACTTTAGCTACAGACGTTGCTTATATCTGTATGGAGATAAGAGTTGCAGTATCTCCCCTTTTTAGTTGAAGGTTTTTACGGTAAATAGGTTACAAGCCTGGGGATTTGTGTGTTTCTCAAATTATTTGTTATGTAGCGGTGCAAAGTAATTATATGAAAAATCTTGTTTGTTCCGATTGCTTGAGAGACACATATACAAAGAAAACAGTTGTAATTTGTCCATTTCAAGTGGTGTTCTTATGACCTTCACTAATCTTTGGATTTGTTAAAAGCTGAGTGTCCCCTGCTGAAACCAAATTAATAATACATTTAAAATGGCATCTGTTTTGACATTAACAGGACAATTTTCTATCGTTAAGGGTAATATTCAAAATGAATACTTCGTTTAAAATGAATCGAAGAATTTTCATGGCTATATGACGCCCGCATCCTGTTACCAATTTTATCACTAGGTTTTGTATATTACTTTTTCATGCTTTGTTATTCATTTCATTTTGATATCTTTCACTAATTTCGGAGTCTATATTTTCTGATTTTTTCTAATTGTATTTGTCTTTTCTTACCTTGTCCATATAAGCTATTTTTATGCTGTTTACTTTTCTAGAAACCCACACATCCTTCACGGTGTATGTACGTATTAGTGGTCTCGATACGATTAAAGTAAATTGCAATCAAATGAATATCAAAACAAAACTACCTAGGAAAAGTTTGCATGTTTTCTTCACTTGTTTGCCCTTTACAGAAACAAACTAAATTAATCGGGTTTTCTTTTATTACATATTTTATTGCACAAATACTAAACTGAAAATGTACAATAATATTTTTTTATATTGTTTTTAGTTTTCTTTGCATAGCGTTCTGTTTTGCAATTACACGAAATAAGCTATAAACCACTGATGAGTTTTAACAAAAGTCGAAAGGCTTCAAATTATTGTCTGGAAATACTTTGAAAAGAAAGTAAGTAATATTATCCATCGATTTGGATCATACCATTCGTTAAAAATATATCGCATACATAAATTATACACACATAATTGGTCATTACAGTCAGGATTGGCCGTGAGTGGCAAGACCTACAGTTTAAAGTCAACTCTGAACGACAGATTTTTTGGAAAACTTTTTATGGCAATTTTATTTGCTCTCAGAGTTTTTGCCAGAAATCTGCTGAGAGGAAGTCAGCGAAGAAATATTTTTTCGTATTTTTATTTTGATGTCTGAACTGTTGTTTGAACAGTAGCCTTACGTCTAATAAGCCAACACACTACCTACTAGACTACGACGGCTTCATACATAAATCATGCTAATTGCAAAAATATGAATAGACAGGATAAGATTGGCATACAATGTTTATTTCCGCCTTGCACGTACAACCGAGTCGTATTGGCGGTGTGGCACGTGATGAATATATTTAAATGATGGAACACTTTTTACACTATTGCCCAGCTTTCGTATGCTAGAGGTTTAAATATTTTATATAAGGTACTATACCGGATATAACTCATCGTAAAGAAGTGAAAGTAGAAGGTATGGGTATGACGATAGACAGCAGATCTTAAACCCTCCTTTCATTGCAGCCTAATATCTTGCTTTTAATTCGACTTCACTTTGATAATTTTAGATTACGTTATTATTTTTGCCATAATTTTTTAGTTGCTTTGATTAATTTTTTTTTTCAGAAATAATTATTTCTTCTAACAATGCAATTGTGGTTTGCTCTTGGACTTGTTTAGCTATTGCTGACGGCTGTAATCTAAAACTTCAAGGTTTTTGTTCTCACACCACAAATAGTGTAAAATTTATAAAAACAGAGACACCTTCCAAATCTATAGCCATATGTGATAGATATTGTCTTATTTTACTAGAAAATGGAAAAGTTTATAAAATATTAAGCGAAAATCCTGACAGGCTTGAAGAAATTGTATTTCAAAGAAGCCTAAAAAGCATAATACCACAAAAGAGAAATATTTTTGGGAATTTCAAATCTGAAAACTCTTTGAAAATATCGCATATTGCTTGTGGAAATAACATAGCAGTAGCAATAAGTAAAACGAATGAAGTCTTCAATGGAGTTACAGAAATATATAAATTTCCTAACCACGAGAATTTAAAGCAACTGGTATGTGGTGTGGAACACGCTCTTTTGCTAACTGCTAACGGAGACATTTATGCTTGGGGCAATGGTTTGTAAGTAAAATTCAACGCTAATTTCAATATGTCTTAATTAATTTTAATCCCTTAATTATTTACAATTTTAAGACGAGGGCAACTAGGACAAGGGATATTACGCACTTTGGAAACTCCAGAATTGATTGAAGCCTTAGCTGGTGTCAAAGTAAGTTAAATAACATACATACAACAAAAATACCTAAAGTAGAATAATTATTTATAGGGTATTATTACCTTAAATATATTCTTTTTAGATAACTTATATAGCTGCTGGTGGTTGGCATAGCGCAGCCATATCGGCTTTCGGCGATGTTTACACTTGGGGATTTAATTCAAATGGACAATTAGGATTACGCATATATAAAACAGAAACACAAATTTTAAAAGAGCCTACTGTATATCCATTGCCTGAAATGGTAGAATTACCAGTATGTCAATGCTCTGAAATGAAAGTTGATAAAGAGAATTCCTGTTCTCCTTTAAAAGTAGTAGCTGGTGGTCGCCACACTATAATGCTGATGAATTGTGGCGCAGTATTTGCTAGCGGTTGGAATAAATATGGCCAGCTGGGTTTAGAAAAATTTAGAGAGTATTGTGATACTTTCAGTTTTTTGTTTGCATATACCGATAAAAGTCATCTTAACAACAAACAAATTATATGTGGTAATTGGTGTACTCTTATTGAAAAGTAAATAAAAAAAATTATTTTTTTAAATACACTGACTTGTCATTAAATTTATTCTATTTGCATAACCAATTTAGTAGATTTAATAAAAGAATTTCGTTGTCAATAATATTTTTATTATAAGTTTTTGAAAGCTTATACAAGAGATTAATGTAAATTTGTATAAATTGTATATGGACACGAAATAGCATACAATATTTATTTAGCATCCCAACTCATCGACAGCCGTTGCTAAATGTACTTAACTGTTACATAAGTCTTAAAAGTTGTATTAGTAAAGAAAACTTAAAAAATAAAATATTTTTAGTCCGAATTGGTACTGTCACTCACATAACAAGAGTTGGTAATAATGCTTTATATTCATTTTTAGCATAAAATTAGAACAGATTTACTTATAATAAATAAAAGGAAGTTATATAAAATTTATATGACATATAAATCTCATTGCAAATGAAAAATAATTTCTAAGATTCAGCTAAAATTACATTAATGAGTTTGAAAGATTGAAATAAAAAAATTTTAAAGGAATGGAGCAATATTACTATGCGTTAGAATTTCTTTAGACTTTAAATATAATTTAATATGGTTAGAATAATTTAATCAGACGTGTACTACAAAAATCTTAACATATATCAGCTTAATTAAAATTATAATGTCATGGAATGAAATCATGGAATTTATTACAAATATGTCCGCTGACATATTTTGTAAAATTAGAATGAACTTCTGTACATTTTTTTTGAGAATGAGTGCATTTTTTTAAATGTCAATAGTTCTATGAAATTGAGTTGAAAATTGATTTAATTGTATCCATTGGCATAAATCAAACATATACCAATATTATTCAGGTTTTGATAATGGAGGTTTACTCTTTAGGAATGAAAAAAAGCCTGAATTATTGATTTAAAACACTTAAAAAGGGAACATTATCTGTTGAAGTAGAACTGCAATCGTTTACACTCTGTTCAAAACTATTATCGCCGCTAGTATTCGTGACACTAGTCAAACTGGATTCATTATTTGAGCTACGATTTTCCAAAAAACTTAAATTTGGTATGGAATCTTCATCATCTTCCAATTCAGCTTCATCATCATGAGTGTGCTCATGCTCAATCCCATTATAATCTTCTTCTATTGACTCAAGTTGATGTCTGGTTAAATTTTCATCATAGTTTGTATTTTCCACTAGGCAAGGTATATTAAAATCGTTATTACTGTAAGAAGATTCTTCGGTTCGCCTTCTTTCATGTGTGATATTTGATACAGCAGATGTAGCACTTTGCAAATGATTACTTTGCTGTGGAGAGAAGGCTTCATCTCTTTCACCGTTTAAATTTAATGCGCTTATAACCGGTAAATCATTATGTATTTCATCACTGTAGTCCAGTTTTGGTTCACTATTTAAGGGCTTACTTAAAACTACTACCGGTATACTATCCAAATCAGAATGTTGTTGTGCACCATAATGATCTTCAACAATGGTTGGCTTAGAATATATCAATGATGGAGTACTGTTTAAGCTACTGTCAATATAAGTTTCATGAGATTGTGAAATGATTTCTGAACTGTTGTTAAGAGCAGAAAGATTGGGTAGCATATTTTCACTTGCCGCTGGACTATTCGTTGTTGTAATTTCACTATTTGTTGACTTCATTAGTGCTGATAGGTTTGGTATATTGTTTGTCGTGACAGAAGACAATTCCAATACACTTTCAATATCCGTCTGCGTATTTATTTGATGGGTGGTATGTTGATTTTCACTACGAGGGTTTGTGTTATCAATATTAGTTTTATTGGCAGTTTCTCGTAGTGATTGATTTAAATGCTCCTGTTGTAACATTTCTTGCTGCTGTTTTAATAACCTGGCTGATTTTAATAACCTCGGAGGTGGTTTTGGGGCGGTCACCATTGACTCTTTAGTACTGTCATTTAGTAAGTGCATTTTGTTATCAACATTATTATGATATTTGGTGTAATAGTCCTTATTAATATCTATATTTGTATTTTGTATCAAATCTTCGGTATTTGGATAAAAACGAGTATCATTCATAGTCTCTTCAATATCTTTGAAAACGTCAATTTTAAATTCAAATTCTGCTGCGGGACCGTTGTGGGGTCGTGAAGGTTTGGGTTCTAAAAAAAATAATGAAATATTAATATCTCGGTATAAATGTTTTATCTTTTTATTACCGTATATTAATTTTCAAAAATGATAATAAATAGTTATCAAATTTAATTACTTTACTAGAGAGCGGAACCACCTCTTTAATTTAAATAAATAAACAAACAAATCAAAGAATAAGTAGGAAAATCCCTTTATGATTATATCGATGAGTCATATTAAAACTAACAGTTAATTACGTAAAATAATAGAATGCCTAATATTGAACTATTATGCCATACTTATTTTGAATAAAATTCGAAATAGGATCTACATATTTTATGTATGTACATCATTAATAGCATTATAGCTATAGCGTCTTCCATATTATTATCTCTAATGAAAAGCCTAATTCTTAAAAAATGTCCCATATCGATATCTTAAGCCTAGATAATTAGTGCTTCCATTACTTAGCCTGTGATGCTCCTTTTAGCGTTTGATGCATGTCGTGTTATAGTCAGAGTATTACTTTGCGCTGAGCTAAATGCAAAAATAAAAGGTCTGTATAAATACCGAGGTATATATTGTACTTTGACCTCTTTAAACCAAAATTCAAGTTTTCTTAAGTGCATTGTTCCACTCGTTATTTCTCCGTTAACGTAACACAATAAGTTGGGCAACTTTCGCCGTTCGAAATGTACTTTTTGACAGTGTGACAGTGACAGTTTGTCGTGCTAATTTTATCTTTTTTATGTTGTGCGGACATATTCATGGTGTTAACCTCATACATTGTGACCCTGGTATCAGTTGAAAAAGTCAAAGTACAACGGTCTCTATGTATCCCAACCTTAATGTATCTCTTGCAACGAGTAGTTCTCTGCTTTAATGTTTAGTGTAGAATGAAATCCATCTGTTTATTTTTTTTTACTATCTGCCTTGTACAATATCCATCACTATCTAATCAAACTTACTGAACAGCTGAGACAAAATCTCCATGGTATAAATTATAAATCATTTGCATATGAATTAATATACAAGTTTCTATTCTTAGCGATAAGTATTCATGTATTCGTTAAGTAGGAGTGGTTCCCCTCATATAAGAAACTTGCAAACTTGTAACTGAGACTTTCTAGACATAAGAGATAAAGATTATTATAAAAGTTATACAACATCGATTCTGATACATAGGGGAAGCTGGTAAATCTTTTATACTCTTTTTTCAAGAAATTCTCGAAAGCAGAAAATGCTAATGGAATAAACCATTAAATATAAAAAGTACTATAGTTCACATACCATTCAATAATTCCGCTACAAAATCTGCCGCTCGGAATAGTTTTGATTGCACCAACAAATGAAGGAGAACTCCCAACGTAGGTCTCTCATGTTTTTGACCAGATGAGCCCCATTCATCAAAAAGTATCTGTGAATATAATCGAGATTCACCCGGACGTCGTATCGCGCTTTCAATCAAACGTATATGATCGTTATTATATTTGCGTTCATAAGCAGCTCCAGAAGAAATTTTTCCTAAATTTTCTGCTGTGCCAAATGTTTGATTATTAATATCTTTTGGTATGATTTCCATTAAAGTTTGCCAATAATTGTCATCGTCGAGTATGACGGCCAAATTATATAGATCTTTTGAATGAACATTTCGTAGCTCAGTATTACGAGTGTACGACGAGGACATTATTTTGGAATTTTTTGCTCTAAAAGCACAAACTTCTTTCTTATACAAATTAAAAACGCAGATTCGAGATCTTATCGTTGCAGCCGTAGTTTGTTGCTTAAATACAAAATTAACACTGATAAGAACGTAGCATTTTTCTTTTTTGTTAATGTAATTTATTGTTTGATATGCTAGTCAATTACTGTTATAATAAAGAAAAATCAACAAGTTTTTTTTATACAATTACTACACCCAAATCGAACCGCGGCTATGTTTTCGCGATGTGTCTTTCATTTGTTGTGTGTTTGTGTGGGTTATAACTACCAGCTGATTTAAAAACCATAATATAAAAAAAAAACATACAGAGTAACATTTAATATGTAGTAGGAATATATTAAGCAACCGTGTTAACAGAGGTAATTATTCGTTACTCTGTTAGTTCATTTCATTTATTCTTTCTGATTAGACGTGTTTGCTTTTATTTTTTTTGTTGTGCTCTCAAAAAATATTTTTAATAACGTTTTCCTTCCTAATAAAATAAAATAAAAACGGTAATGTGTGTAAAAGTAATATATTAAATAACAATAATTAATATTTTGTGAAGAATAATTAAAATATGAAAGAATTGAAACTGTGCTTTAAATATTTGACAATTTTAATTAAGGTGTGGTTTGAGACAAGCTTACTAATAGAGTCGCCGAATTAAAGAAATATGAGCAGCGTAGCTAACAGCAGCAGCGCTTTATATTGTTTACATGGCGTTAACTGAAGCAGCGTCAGGTGTCAAAACAATACAAACTGTTTTAAGGTGGCCAAATAAACTTTTTAAATCATGATTTAGATTAAAAAATATATTGTTTTCAATTTTGGTGAAATTCTATATACATTGATATACTCTTGTATATCAGTATAATTAAAATAACTTAGAACCACACCTACATTCCATTATTTCTAATAGTTGTCTATTGTTCACATGTATTTACCCTTTTTCTTTCTAAGAAAATTTGATTGATATTCCAAAATCGCATTTTATTTATTTATTATTTTGTTTATACAAATTAATGAGTTCATTTTTTCATTAAAATTTTAGTGCGATTTTCATTGACTTTAGTTAATTATTGATAATGTGTATGTTTCTTTGAATATCTGAACATAGTTGAAATTTGGTTTAAGTGTTATGTACGCAAAAACCTCCCCCTCTAAATCTTCAATAATTATCAACCACCACAAAAGAATTTGAAAATGTAAACAAAGTTTTTTAAAAAAATTGATTTAATTACCGTATAAAAAATTGTTAAATATTATCTTTTATGAGCAATGAAAATTAAAAGCAAAATTAATTCGTTGCTGAGATGTTAAAATCGTATTATTATTATTATTTTTAAAAATGTGACGTCATTAGATAAAATATCGCACGATTCTATGCATTTAGGGATAGCAATGTGTTTAATTTCGATTTACCGGAAGCTAAGAACACCATTTTGATTGTCCCAATATCGATTAAATTTATATAAGATATAAATTGGTATAATATATAAATGATATAAAACACTTCTTATTACAGCGTCTTATAATAGATTTGAAAACTCCTCGAATTTAAATATACAAAAAATGTGCCTTTAAAAATAATAAATATTAAATATATAAGCAAAAATAGAAATGTTACAACAAACAGCTGTAGTCAAAATACACTGCCATAAACTATTGGCATTTATTTTAGTGTTAAATGTAGTTAAGGCACAATTAGCGAGTGATCCGCAAACATATCAGCCACGCTATAATCCACAATATACTAATACACAACAAAATCAACAAACCGGCACTACAAAATATGACAATCCGCTTCTTAACTCTATTCAAGAACAACAAGAAATTGGAGGAACCAATACGTTTAACAGTGGCGGTATTTTAGGTCAACAAAATTACAATAACTTTTACGATTCACAAACGAATATCAACCGTAACATAGGCGTTGGCAATAAGTTGGGTATTCAGACGCCCGCTTATGATGCGTTCAACAGAAACTTGAATAAAAATACTTTTACCTCAACTGGTGCGAATTATTTGGATGTGTATACTGATGAACTGAATTATTGTCCTGAACATTGGATATCCTTTAGGCAAACCTGTTATCGTTTCATACGTTCGCCGAAACGTAATTGGAATGACGCCAAAAAGATATGTAAAGCATATAATGCCGAGTTATTAAATGTTGATAATGTAGAAAAACATTCGTTCATATTAAAACAATTGATATTGCAAAATCAACGTCAAAATCGCTTTTGGACTTCTGCCCATCAAACAGGTCCCAATAGTTGGAGTAATGACGACGGCACTGCCTTCTTAATGGTCGAGGATTCGTTTTCCTTTGATGAAGAACAGGCGATTGAAAATGAAGATTTACACGATAACCGTTTCTTGAGTCAAAACAATGAGTACAATAATCGTAATAATCCAAACCAATATTACAATACCATTGGTGGTTCAGCTAATAGAAATCAAAATAATTTAAGAGGATTTATTGGTGAGCATACACGTTATTTCATAATTTGTATTTTAATTAAGAACTTTGTTTTATATGTTTATATTATTTATAACTAGGACCTGGCCAGTTTCGTGAGAATGGCATCGTACGCGATCGTATCGTTTATGCATATTCTAAGAAAAATGATCGATGGATGTTTATGCCAGCATATGATATTGAGATAAATCTGTTTATTTGTGAATCTAATCAATTGTATAGTCCTGACAATATTAACGTTAAGTTGGAAAGTAAACGTCCATTCCACTACGGATTTGATATAAGGGACTACGACAAAATACCTCGTGGCCCCTATTTTGTTAAACAGCCTATTGATATAACATTTGATACGAATAAAAATCGTCTAATTAATGATGTGACGCTAAGTTGTTTAGCGGGTGGTTACCCCACACCCACATATCGCTGGTATCGTGAAGTCTTTGTAAATGATACTTTGGAGTTCATTCCTATAGATCCCTTAAAAGATGATCGCTATACGGTATCTGGCGGTAATCTTATAATATATGACCCAAAGCAGGCTTTGGATCAGGGCGCTTATCACTGTGTCGCTGAAAATAGATTTGGTCGCATACGTTCCGAGAGTGCACATTTAAATTTTGGGTTTATAATGGAATTTAATCTGAAACGTTCAGCGGAAACAGGTGAAATGAATTGGGGAAAATCTATATTTTGCGATCCGCCGCAACATTATCCAGAAGTTAAGTACTATTGGTCTAGAGATTATTTTCCCCAGTTTGTAGATGAAGATCAACGTGTCTTCGTGTCTCATGATGGTGCATTATATTTCTCCTTTATTGAAACGGTAGACAGAGCAAACTATTCATGCACTGTGCAAACTTTAGTTTCTGATACGGGACGTAATGGACCTTTCTTTCCATTACGTGTTAAGCCGAATAGTAATTATCAAGCCTTAATATTTGCCAACTCATTTCCAAAGGTAAGTATTATTTAATTTAATGCATTAACAACTAAATATATATTTATATTTAATTATAGGTATTTCCAGAAGCTCCAATAGCTGGAGATGAAATTCGTTTAGAATGTATGGCTTTCGGTTATCCTATACCGTCGTACAATTGGACCAGACGTGGTAGACCCTTGCAATTAAATGCATACACCACGAATTATAACCGCGTGCTAATCATACAAAATGCTACAACAAATGATAATGGTGAATACTCTTGCACTATTTCAAATGCTTATAAATCTATAGAAAAATCCGTATTCATAAATATCCAAATGAAGCCTCTATTTACAATACCATTGATGGATCAAATAAAAGACTATAATAGTGATATGACGTTCATATGTGAATCTTTCGCCATACCCGATGTCAATTATACATGGTATAAGAACGCAGAACTTTTAGATCCCGAAAATATTGATAAAGATCGTTTTATTATACAAGACAATATTTTAACAATTAAGTATTTAGATCCTGATCGTGATAATGGGATGTACCAGTGTGGTGCTTCAAACCAGTTGAAGACCGCTTTTTCATCGGCTCAATTGAGAGTGTTGTCATTGAAACCTTCGTTTAAGAAACATCCGTTAGAACCAGAAATTTATGCTGTTCAAGGTGGTAATACAACCATAATATGTAATCCTGAAGCAGCGCCACGTCCTAAGATTCAGTGGAAAAAGGATGGACAGGTCATAGGTGCCGGAGGTCATCGGCGTATTTTACCAAGTGGTACTTTAATTATTTCACCCACGTCACGAGATGATGAAGGCGTTTATTCATGTTTAGCAACAAATAATGCTGGGTCAGATGAATCTCGTTCACGTTTAATCGTGCTTCGTAAGTTTCATTTAAAAAACTGTAATTTGCATATAATTACCTTACAAGACTCTTCTTTTTTATTTATTTAGAGGAATTACGTTTCATTCAAACACCCCCACCGCGCATAACTACTCAAGTACAAGACTTAATATACTTGCAATGTGAAGCCAGTTACGATGAACTCTTAGACGTGGCATACGTTTGGAGACATAATGGTGAAGAATTGCGTAATAATCATGATAATACTGACAGAATTGTAAATGTTCAAATAAATTTATTCAGCTAATAAGAAAATGTCCTTAAATAAACTTTCTCTGTGCTTATAGATTATCGACAATAACCGCTTGACAGTTTACAATGTTACAATGCTGGACGGAGGCGACTACGAGTGCGTTGTTAAATCATCCGTTAATGAAATTTCTTCTAAAACGAATGTAGTTATAGAAGGAGCTCCTGGAGCGCCAGGTGGTGTTCAGGTTATTGATATTGCCAAAACAAAAGCTATAATTGAGTGGGTAGATGGTGCTGCGAATGGCCGTCCTATCCTTTACTATAACATATTGGGGCGTACCAATTGGAATCGTACTTGGATGAATGTATCAACCCACGTTCAAGCACGAGAAGTTGACCGTTATACCAGTAGGCAACAAGCAGAAGTTACAAATCTGACACCATGGTCATCATACGAATTTAGCGTGGCAGCTGTAAACGATTTAGGTATTGGTATTCCATCTACACCTTCGCCAATTTATAGTACACATGAGGACAGACCTTATATAGCTCCACGAAATGTTGGAGGAGGTGGTGGTAAGATAGGAGATCTAACAATAACATGGGATCCTCTATTGCCTCAAGAACAGCACAGTTCTGGCATACATTACAAGGTATTCTATAGACTGAAGGGTAAACCTGAGTGGGCTACAGAAATTATAAATAGACCTAACAATCATGGCATTGCGGTAATAAAAAATATACCAATTAATAATTATTATACGGAATATGAAGTAAAAGTACAAGCAATAAATAATGTTGGAACGGGTCCCGAAAGTGAACCCGTTGTCATTTATTCCGCCGAAGATATGCCGCAGGTAGCACCACAAAAACCAATTATACAACCTTTCAATTCAACTGCTTTCAATGTTACCTGGCGACCTATCGATATGACTCGGGAAAATATACGTGGAAAACTTATTGGTTACAGAGTAAGATAACTTATATTTATAAAGAAAGAAAAAAACTTAACGATTCTTTTTAATTCTTTATTTCGCTTTTCAGATCAAATACTGGAAAACCGAACATCCAGAAGAAAATGCTGTCTACTATTTATCACGTACAGTGCGCAACTGGGCTTTAATAGTAGGTCTCCAGCCCGATACTTATTATTTTGTCAAAGTAATGGCGTATAATGCTGCCGGTGAGGGACCTGAAAGCGAAAGACAGGAAGGTAAAATAAAAATGCCGTAAAAGTGCTTTCATTGCTTAAATATTAAATATTTCCCTTCAATTATTTCAGAACGTACTTACCGCAAAGCTCCACAGAAACCGCCATCATCAGTCCATGTCTATGGTATTAATCCATCCACTGTTAGAGCAGTATGGCGATATGTTTCAACGGGTCAGGATGAAGAACCAGTTGAAGGTTTTAAGGTGCGGGTTTGGGAAAGTGATCAGAATATGGTTACGGCCAATGACACTATTGTGCATGTGGGTCAGAAATTAGAAGCCTACATAACAAACTTAACACCCGGCAAAATGTACAATATGCGTATATTAGCATATAGCAACGGTGGTGATGGACGCATGTCAAGTCCAACAATACATTTCCAAATGGGTAAGTTTACAGTTTTATGAAATCGAAAAACTTTTATGAAAATTTAACTTTATTTTCTTATGAAGGCAAAACAACACGAAATCATGCTGATCGACGTTACAATTTTAATGTAAATACTTTACTAATTGTAACAATTTTAACATTTATATCTGCGACATTATTTAATAGTCAATAATCATATGCTAAACATATCAAAAATTACGCACAGTTAAATCATTAAAAGAAACACTAAACAAAATGAAAAAACCTATTTGAAACATGATAAAATTTCAAACATTCCGTCCATAATGCTTTCGTTAAGTAACACGTAAGCTTGTACAACAAATTTTAAGGATCCAAAAAAGAATCTCCCACAATCTAATTTTAAGCAAATTTATAAATTCCATTTTATAAGCATATATACATACTTATATGTAAACATATTACACTCTTAAAGTGCCCTTATTATCTGATTAAGTTTATATACAAAGTAAATAAGGTATTTAATATACACGACAAACAAATTATAATTTAAATATAAAATATTTATATTTCTTTAAAACGAGTCTATTTTATTATAGTTATTTTTTAATTGAAATTGTCTTTTCTTCTTATTTCACGTTATAAACATTACGTCCAATAATTTTTTTTTTAATTTTTTACAATTTAATAAAAGCCAAATGAAAAATATTGGAAAAAGTATTTGCTTTGTACATATTTCTTTCACAGATTATGGAAATTTACGTACATTTTTCTATAATTTGAGTATTGAATTTTAAATAAATTACATAGCTGAACAAATTAACAAATAAAGTCTTTAAAATATGCAATTGATTTATTTACACAATTTATTTAAATTAAATTATTCTGCAAGAGAAGGACTATCTGTTGCCCAAACGCGTAATCATTGAGTGATACTTTATTATTTTAAAGTTGTTTGAAAGAAAGAAATACATATCGTAAGAGAGAAAGCATAGTTTCTGATACAACATCTTTTCAAACCTTAATAAGAAACTACAACGTGTAACCAAGCAGTTAATTTTCTTTTGTAATTGTATCTAAATTTGTTCGTAAAGAATATATTTCTATCTTCGAAAATATGGAAAATAGTGCTAAAAACCTACCAATAGACACTGAAAAGTGTGAAAACCGTATTGCCTTTCGTTAAGCTATTACCATTGCGAACAGTTTTCAGAGTTATAAGTTTTATCCTTATTAGAAATTGATGTTACATATTAAGATTCCTAGGTAAACCATTCGGTAAGCGCAATTTGTATAATGTAAAATCGTGAAAGCATGGTATATTCAAGCTTATTACTGGAACCTTTTCTAGTTCTAGTGAATCAAAATGCAGAAATCTATAGATTACTGTTTGGCAAATATATTAAAAAGATTCTGGGCGAATGTAATTTCTAATAGAGACCTCTAGGAAAAGAACAGGCGAAGCGATAACCTTCAACGAAATTTGAGTTTTAAATTGTCAGTATGATCGTTCGATTCCCATTAGAAGAGGCTCTGTTCCATTGCATTGCATAGAATTTACAATAAATAAATAATGAATTACGGATTAATTTCGATGTTTTCCACTTTAATGGGTTAAACTAACATCGTCTCTTACACTTTCATTTATCTCGTCATGGCTAATTTGATATAAACATTTGTCGACAATTTTGTAGCTTAAAAGTTTGCAAAAAAAAAGGTGATAATTAAATAAATTACTGCAAAAATTCGCAATAAAATTTTTATTGGCATCAATAGAAAGTAAAAAAAATTATTACTTTCATTAATAATTTAAAAGTCAACCAATAGAAAACCCATCATGAAGTATTGCAGTTGCTCGAAAACTATTACGTTATTGTTAATGCTTTACAACTACGTTCGGCAAGGACTTTCAAATCATACGGAAATTAACGGATCACTAACCCATAAATATTTAAAACGTGAAAAAAGAAAACTTCCTTTACTTTTCAATGGTAAAACATATTTAAATTACGATACAAACAGACTATAATATAATTGATTGGCTATTGCTATTGAAGATTTTGGTGTTTCACAATTTGTGTGCGGCTTTGGTATACCAGTTGAGACTGAAACTTATGAAAGTATTACCTCTGGAATAGTATTCAAATCACAATTGCCCTTGCCAGCGAAAGCAAGTGATTTAAGAACTCATACTACTCATAATGTTAATGGCGGCAGAAAAATGAAAAGTGGAAAGAATATTTATATGGATATGCGTTGGGAACTCTACAAAGCTTTAGAGCTATGGGCAAATAGGTATGTATACAATGTGAATATTCTAAAAGTAAACTGGTATAAAATAAGTATAATGCAAGAACAAATTAAGGCTAATTGATTAAAGTTTACAAACACTGGAGGGATTATAAATATATGTACACATTAGTTGTATTTAAAAGAAATTCGTTATTTTTTGCATCAAAATTTTTTTTAGCATAACCTTTGGCAAAGAAATTTCGTACTTATTGGTAAAAAAAATAGTACAATCGATTTTTACATAAACCAAAACAGATAATAATTTTTTGGTCCTAAGTCTGGAATATGTGAAAGATAAATGCCTGAGAATCTCCTAATACAGCTTTAATGCAGATTTAAATCAGCTACAAGCAAATATATTTTTACAATCAATTTTAACCGAAAAAGACTAATAGGCTAATAACTAATAATTATTTTGTAGGCATATACAGTGTTGGAAGAAATAATAACGTTTCTTTTTTTTTTTTTTTGCAATAATATTTCATACATGTTTATTGATGCAATTCATTGTAAAAATTTTTCAAATATAACGGGTTTTCATATTTTAGGGAAATCTATTTAAACCATGAAATATTACAAAAGTATTGTAGTCAATTTCATCAATTTAAAGGAAGTTTCAAAAGGTAGAGGAAAAAAAGTGTAACAACATTCCATTTTGGTAAAGTTTTAATTTGAAAACTAAATTCCTTCAATTATCAGATACTCTCTTAAATTAATACAAAGTTTCTGTTACAAGTCTCACTATAAGAAGACCACTTATGGGTGTTAATTTTCAAGAAATGCTACTACTTGGTTTGGAGATTGAAGTTTGTTAACCGGCACCTACGTTGTAATAATTAGTGAAATATGTCTGATAAAACACAGGAAAATCGTATGTGTACTCCCTACGAGGGAGACATATAATTCAAAATCCACAAAAAAGAATATTTATATGGGCGGCGGGTAGTGGTAGATTTGGGAATACTTTTTGTTATTTAGCGTTGCTTCAATTTTGTGGAGTCAGAGTAAAATGACCTTGGCTAATATTTGCATATTCTTCAGAGCAATACGCTTCCCTTTGTCGAAGTCCCAATGCCTATGATATAGAAAAATAATCAAGTTCAAAAGAAATAAACGATTTTACCTTTTTGGTAGTATAAGGCGAAAAAAATTCATGACTACATTAAAAAAAAGCAAGCTTCTTTAATTGTCAATAGTCTACGTTCAATTTGGTGTCTGTACTGAACTTTAGATGAAAATATGAGACCCTCCCAGGAACATATTTTCTTGGGACTTCAGGCCGATCATTATTGATATGTGATAATATAGTTCGTTGGAATTTATGACAGCTAAGGATCCCAAAACAATAATAAAAATACTTGTATGTATAATAATTATGCCGTAATACGAGGTTTAAGTGTATGCTACCAAACATTTTTTAATTTTATTCACAAAATATCAAAAAAAAAGAATATTTATAATGTGCTCTTTTAACGTAAGTGAACTGTAGAATTTGTCTTTTATGATTACCCATTCATCCATGTTAGTGCTTCATTTTCCTCTTTTTCAGATACGAAATAACTAAATCGTTTATCAATTATTTACTTTTCTATTTCACACAATATTCAAACGAGTATATTGATTGAATAAATTAAATTCTCTATCAGTCATGTCGCATGTCAAACTTATTCCTTAGGCGGTAAAATTTATGTACTTATGTATACATGTCGTATAAAAAAATCTTTGGATTTGTAACATTATTAAAGTCTAGAAATTTTTTAAATTGAGGAAACATTCTATGAATTAAGATAAGAACTTTTAACAGTTCTTTAGATTTGGAATACCCTGAATGGTTTTTAAAAAATTTAAATATATTTTCAAATCTAGTTATTGGATCACATCTTCAATACAATATTTATTTGTTACGGTCAGTAGTGCCATCCTGCTCTTCCGTAAGATGTCGAGGCTTTTTCAAGTGAAATTTTTTATGTCAAATTTTGTTGACATCGCAACTGAAGACTGGTTGATATTCGTAATAGACCCATTAATTTCTATAGGTTCTGTAATTCTGGCCTATCCAATAAATACACTTTTTGGCGATAAAAAGGGTACATTAAATTCGTCTTATTTCTCTATAACTTTATTAATTGTTTTTTTTACGTATGCATTTTAGTTATCTCCAACAGAAAAATTAATTTTTTTTTATGTTAAAGTAAATGAGAATATGTATGTTAAATCTTCTGTATGTACATATTTCATTATTTACAATAATTTTGACGGATTAAGTAGTAAGACCGGTCAATAGTATTGAATTCGAAATTATAGCTTCAGTAAGAATATTGTCATGGTTCATTAAAAGTTCATATTAAATGTTCGAATTTAGCTAAATGCAAAGCATACAATAGTTTATACTCTTGAAACATAAAGAAAAATTAATACAAAAATTATAAATATATGATGTATTAATAAAATCATCACTTTATTATTATTGAGCAAGTAGTATACGTTATTTTGAAATTCAGTACAAACCAAAACGCATTCAAATCTCACAACTATTAAGTTATAAAAACAATTTCTAATAATATTTTTTTTTGTAAAATCGAAATTAAATTTGCGGTGAATTTTCTTTAAAAACGTAACAAGATTTTACGGGTTAATAAACTTCCATTTACGCATACCGTCATGGCTAATTTATGAATAAACATTTGCACACAATTTCAAAAGAGTGTTAATTAAATACTATTTAAAAACATCACAATCTATTGATTATATCGTTTATTAACTTTTAAGGAAAATCAAATGTTGAGTGCTTTCATTTATAGTTTTATAGTCAATTATTAAAAGAGTCAAAATGAAATACTACAGTTGTTTAAAATTTCTTACCATACTAATGTTCTGCAACATATTAGAACAAGGATTATCAATTTCAATGACAAACGATCGTTTATCAACGATGAAATATTTACACCGGAAAAAACGACAACTGCCGTTGGTTTTTGATGGTAAAGTATTTTAAACAAAAATATTCGGCAGTTGAAAGTAATTGTGAAATTATTTCTTTCAAGATTCGTCACTTTTTTATTTTATATGCGGTTTCGGTATACCAGTCGATACTGATATCGATTATGAAAGTATAACATCGGGTGTGGAATTTATAGCACAATTACCACAATTGCCATCAAAACCAAGTGATTTAAGAACACCATCGTTTTATACTATCAATGCTGGTAGGGCATGGAACAAGGGCAAGGATTTAAATACACAAATACGTTGGGAGTTTTATAAAGCCCTAGAGGTGTGGGCAAATAGGTATGCGAAATAATATTTATAATTAAACACATACCGTATAATTTTTTTTTGTAAATATTTTTCCATATTCATTAATTAATTAAATTATATAGAATAACATGTAGGTACAATCATAATCAGCATACATAGAAGTTTAGTTAAAAAGTTTCCTGATAATTTGCTTAGTTTAATTGTCTGCAAACATTTTAGAGATACCTCTAAGGTGTTTAGGGGTATACTAGTAATTTTACGAATTTTAAAGCAAATATTTATTTCTGTAATTTATTTCATAGGGTTCTGCAAGAAATCTGTGCCCATTTTTTTTTATCGCAAAGTGTCATTTCAAATGTTTCGTAGTTCCTAGTTTATTCATTCATTACCGTTCTTGGGCAAGTTTTATCGGACTATGGAGTTGTCCATTAGTCACAGATTCTATTATAGATGCTTTGCGCAAATGAAATATAAGACATCGAATAATATTTCAGTAGGTATTTATTAATTTGCATACAATATGAATACAAACTGAAGACTAGATTGATATTTGAAACGTATAAAATGTAAACAGATGGATTTTTTAACACTAAAAATACGTTAAAGAAAAACATACGGCAAAAGTAGTTATTATTTTATTCTTAATTTATTCAATTTTTTCCTTATGTTCGATACAGCCTTACACAAAATAATCCGTAAGTGGGCAAGTTGGGCAAAGTGACACGTTTTTAATGAATTATTGAAAGAATACACCGTCAATATTTCGTATTATCAACAAATGGCAAAAAAAAGTTATCGATATGCCCCAGACATCGAAATTCATCAATGTTAATAGCATTTGAGCTACAGAAATTTACAATTACAACCAGACTAAAATAGTAACAGCTAAACCATCTTTCATACAATTAATGAATTGGCAATTTAGCTGATGGTCGTTTGGCTGCGATTCCATCATCATCTAAACTAGCTAAGGACAAATACTTACATATACAAAATTATCCCAGCGGTGATTGCAAATCCGCTCGACCAATTGATCTTATCCAATTCATTCCTTTATAAAGCTTTCAGCTAGGTTTTGGCAGGAGGAGGCGAACGATTTCAGACAATTTTGCAAAATGTGTATGTCACAAATCCATCTATTAAAAAAACAAAAGATCCTATTAAAAAAGTAATTTAAATTTTAAGATCCTGTGTTACTTACAGTGTAAACTAAAAAGTGCAAAGTGTAATATCCTTTAATGTTGCATATTTCCGTTTTATTTATTTATTTTCAGTATCGGTCTCAACGGCCAGTCTTGCGTTCTAAAAACTTTATGTGAAGTTACACAAATCCCATTTGATAATGACCTGGGAGACTTGTGGCATGAAATAGCACATATACTATTTACGTAAGTATAATTATTTAATTTGAAGATTGTGTATTTTTTAATATAAAACTTTATTCAATTTTATAGACCCTCTCTAAGTACAGATGATTTATCTCATCCGTTAAGTCAGAAATATTTAGCTGCTGCAAAAACAGGTTTAAATAATGACTGTTCGTCTGTCTTTAAGGAATGCCCTAAGTCACTGTTAAATATTTTTACAAATATTTTCTAAATAAAAAAAATATTTAAATATTGTATTAAAGTCAAATAGTCGAATAATATATATTTCTTTCAATACCGTTCATTATGAGCTGCTGCGGACCAAGACCAAAACCGAATAATACTAAATTTAATGCAGACTATCGTTCCGAAGCAGTAACCGATAAATTTTATTCATCTCAAGATAATGAAAAGGGAATTGATAAATCGAGAATTCTATATTATGAAAAAGAAATTGACAAGCTACGTAAATATGATGCGCGATGTCATTCAATGGTTCCACGTTATGCAAATCAAACATACGGTTGGTTACCTGGTTATAAAATACGTTTCCTTCAAACTTGCGATAAAAACATTTACGACAATCCAGCTTTTCATAAAATATCCAAAGAATTGGTACAGCATCATTTCAAGGGACCCAAATTATTGATTGATCATTGCGCGTGTAAAAAATTGGTAAAGGCTTCTAGAGATTTTTTAAAAATAAATTAAAATGTTCGTATGTTTAATACGTTGCGTGAGGAAGACGACGTCATTATTCAGTGTAGAATAAACATTTTTTTTAGTATTTTTTAAACGTGTTTATTCGATGTTATTAAATTCTATCGGTATTCTTATTCTCAACTTCCTGATTAAATAAAAAAAATTTCCTTTGCTAATTGTACTATCTCGGTCATGGATTTATTATTTTTTAAATTATTATTAAGTGGTTATTTTGGTTTTTAATACAAAATATATTTTGAAATATGGCTTTATATTTAATAGAATAACACAATTTTTTCAGCTGCAATAAAATGTATGAATAGCGTGTTAGTATAAACTGTGATTTGACAGTAGCTTACCGCAGTTATTGAAGTAATTTAAAAAGACATTTAAACGAAAACTGACTAACACCCTTTAATTTTTATTTTATATTGTGTAATAATACACCACAATATGATAATTAATTTAACACTGTTGTTGTATACTTTACCTGGAGGACCGGTGCAAAAAGATATTAATATATGATGTAATATATCATTTAATGAGAATAGAAGACAAGATTTAGCTATACACACATATTTTTACATTGCATATTTTTTTTTCCTAAAAATCATCATTTATGACCATATATTAAATCCTTTAATGGGTTGATCTTTAAATCCACGTACCACAGTTTCAGCTTCCCACCAGCTAGGTATTGCGTTATGCAAAGGATTGAATTTACTATCGTCAGTAGACTTATCTTGCTTCTTGTCATCGTTACTTTGTAAATTTAATGTCTTGAAATCGTCGAAAACTTGCAGCTCTTTACAACATTTAAGATTTTTATTATCAGTAGCTGCACTATTTTTAAGGATTAAATGTAAATGAATATCTTTACAACTTGCAGGCAATGGTGAGAAATCTTTAGGAAATATTTGAGAATGCGCTGCTGTTAAGTTATTAGATTTTAATAAACAATTATCGTTTTCTAAAATTTCAAGCTCAAGATAAATATTGGTTGGATTTAAGTTGCGTGAAAATACATCATACAGATTTTCACTAGTCAATAAAGATCTGAAAGAAATCAAATTATTTTTTAATCTATATTCACTTAAAATAAATACCACTAATCCACATACAATAAAGTTTTATTTAAATTAGCTTGAGGTATTTGATGATGGCTGTGCAAATGATTTAAATAAATGTTGTCAGTTGGTATGTGTATGGTATAAGACTCTTTAGCTGTAAAAGTTGTAGATCCAAATAAAAATCGTAACGACTTTATACGTTTCTTTTCAAATGTAGTTTTGATAACCTGTGAATGATAAAAAGAAATTTTTTTAGAGAAATACTTACGTCATTACAACTATTCAGTCAGGATTGCGACCTAGCTTCTATTATTATGAAATAATGTTTTTCTAAGGCTAAATTGTTGATGTGAATTGAAGCAGGAATTACACAGCATGCTAGGGATATTAAAAAAATGTTGTGTAAGGAAATGCGTTTAATACTGTTCAAAGATTGCTGCAAGATACTAGTTACAAGACGAAAACCACTGATATCTGCTACCACTCGGAAAAAGAGAATGTCATACGCAATACAATTTGAGTATATTTAATATTTTTCGACCTGATGGAGATAGTAGAGTAGTTTACAACACCGGTAAAGTATGTGCGCTACGAAAATTAGGGAAGTTGTCTTATATATGAAATAATGTACAAAACTGTTTATATTAACACTTTGAAATAAAATCTTAATTTTAATTTATAACGATAATTGTTAGAAACATTAAGTCTTCGATATGAGTATGTGGCTTGCTTATAATATGGCGCATCATTCGCAGTCTCCAGACTTAAATCACATTACGAATACGGAATATTTCAAGTCAAGGTGAAATGATAGCTATTTTGATGGAAAAATGAAGTAAAATTGGCAAAGGTTTTACAGAAAATTTAGTGCGTTCCTTGCCAAATAGATTAAGGACAGTCATAAAACAAGATAAAATAGATGCGCCTCAGTTTTGTACGACAAAAAAACGGGCTTTCTAATATTTTTAGTTAGAAAAATTTGTTTAATAAATGACTCTTTTTAAATTTTTATAACTACGGCTGCAGCAAATTTATAAGTCCTATAGTATGTAGTTCTGTGTCTGTCCATAAAAAGATATTTTGTGTTTTAGAATTTTTAAATTATAATGCCGTATACGTTTATGCCGTGTATGTTTATGGTTTTAAAAGATACTTACCTCTGTCATTGCACTTATGGCTTCCTTCGTATTAGTGGCCAGTTGCCGCTTTCTTTGCACTTGAAAACTATGCACTCCAATCTCATTTCCATTTGGGTTAGATTGATTTCCGTCTTGTTGTTTCAACCATTTGTTAACATAATACCGATAAGTTTTATAAACGAAGGGTATTTGATTTCTCTGATAAAGAAGTGATTCCAAAATTGCGTTGACCACTTCGGCTGTAGCGCCGGTCGTCAACACGTCCACTTCTACATACAGATCTAATTGAGTTTTTATCGGCATATCCTTCACGTATATGAGAACAGTATTTTTATTTACAAATCTCAAGTTTATAAAATATTTAAAACATTTAACAATCACAGTATGAAGCGCTCAATATTTTTT
The DNA here is from genome assembly GCA_005959815.1 of Sarcophaga bullata. Taxonomy (NCBI): domain Eukaryota; kingdom Metazoa; phylum Arthropoda; class Insecta; order Diptera; family Sarcophagidae; genus Sarcophaga; species Sarcophaga bullata. Next base: position 565,537 of record QOCX01000058.1, read on the forward strand.
GTTCGCCCAGAGTTGCCGAAGTTAATTTTAAAAGAATTGTCCAGCAGTTATTTAGCAAATTTTCTAAAATTTTTATTATTATAAATTAAGATATCAAACTCTGGTTAATTATATTATAAGACATTAATAAATATTAACTTTTATAATAATAAATGTTTACATTTCATAATTAAATTAATTATAATTATATGCATTTTTAAAGCTGGCAATTCTCACCAACGTCCGTTAATAAATAAAGGCACTGAAATTCTCCATTCTTGCATGAACAACAATTATTACTACAGCATTACGGACATACAAACAACACTATATTTTATTTTGTTCTGAAAAATATTCAACATTCTCATATAGATAATGCTTAGCTGGCGAAGAAGTTTTTATTATATATTTTTATATTTCAATCTATATTAAAAGGAAAATATATAACTAGATTTTTTAAGTGTACCGCTCCAAATTCAATCAATCACGCATGAATGAAAGCGATTGCTTAATAATAATAATACGAAATATTACAACCATGTCTCTTTGATTTTTTCTTTTTAATTCTCTTGTAATGTTTGATTCGCATTTTTTCTTTGCGTGCACTTCGAAAAGGTTCCATTAGCACTGTTCATTCAAATAAATTAAGTAAAAAAGTTCCCAGCGGCTTTTTTCTGCATAACATTATTATTGTTTTTTTTTTTTTTGAAAGAGAAAATATATTTAAAGATTTTAAAATACAATTGAAAGAAAAGTTCATTAGTTGAAAAAGAAAAAATATACACAAAAGAAAACAATGTCGGAAAAACCAACAGTTTTATTATTGGGAGGTAAGCAATATTCATGAAATGGCGAGTGAGTGACAAATACTATGAATGAGTAATAGAGAGAAAAAAAGACTGCGACCACTTGTTAAGTGCACAGAGTTTATATGTGACTATGTCTGGGCATGTGTGTGTAAAAGTAAGGACAGTTTAAATTTTGTGATAAAAAAACGTGCGGGTCGAGTCCGGCTCTGGATTGCTCTCTACAATATTATGTTATTTACTTATAGTTATTTGCTTGCAATGGATTTCTCATAAAAGTAGAACACTGATTGGAAATACAAACTTTAATACTTTTTACTAATTTGTACAGCATTAGTTTAGAAATATAAGGGAGTCAGTGAACCTATGAGTTCAAAATCTTTTGTTTGTAAATTTGAACTGTGTGAATTATATTTGGTTTCTTAATGAGTGTTCTGAAATTTCCACAGTAATACTATTCAATAATTCAAATTATTATCCTGCTAGAAAAAACAGTTCTTTACAGTCCTCCTCCTATAACTGCTGTACAACGTATTTGTTGCTTAATTGTGATTCAGTGGCTAGTGCGAAGAAATAGTGTAAACAAAATTAATTTCTATCGAATTTGCTTTTAGTCCGTAGGAAAAATTGCTTTTCATTTTTTCAATCAATTTACTGAAAAATTGTTGACTATACACCTATTGTATGTACCTCTATTAATCAAAATAATATAGGGTGAAAAGAAATGCATTGTATTATGCCAGTAGGTCTCCTGAGAATTACGAATCCAACCTTGTTTTGATTTACTTATGAGTATTGAGGACAATTCAAGGTAGCTTGTACACACAATTTTAAGTGTTTTTAATTGAATTATGACTTAACTATGTATGTATGTTTGTTTTACACTATACAGTAACTAACATTTACTATTTTTAGGCTGCGGTTTTATTGGACGCAATTTGCTGACATATTTGGTGGAGAATGATTTGTCACAGGAAGTACGTGTTGTTGATAAAACGCCTCCACAGATGGCCTGGCTGAATGCAAAACAATTGAAGGCTTTCGACAATGAAAAAGTTGAATTTTGCAGCGCTAATCTGATAAACTCAAGTAAGTAGGCTTTTATTTATTCTTCCTTTTTTTGCTTTTGAATTCTTTGGTATGTTAATATTAATTCTCTTTATTTGTGTGGTCAGCTTCAATGTGGGTTGATTTATGAATAATCTATATTCTTGGAAGAATATTTTTTGTTGTATTTAACTTAATGTATTGCATTAACTTCTTATCTGTTATTTATAAAACTTTTTTCTAGATTCCTGTAAGAATGCATTTGCACCACACCCAAAAACTGGTCGTTCTTGGGATTTGGTATTTAACTGTGCTGCTGAAACCCGTCCTAATCAAACTGATGCCGTCTATAAGGAAGGAATACTCAAGTTGAGTTTGAACTGTGCCAATGAAGCCATGACAATAAAGGCACAACGTTACATTGAATTCAGTTCAGGCTGTGTTAATAGCTCGGAAAAGACACCCTTAAAGGAGGATTGTAAACATGAACCTTGGACAGCATTAGCAAAGCAGAAATTAAAAGTTGAAAAAGAATTACAGTCCATGGAGAATTTTAATTATACTGTTGTCCGTTTGCCAGTTGTTTACGGTTATGGTGATAAACGTTATTTGAGTGAGTGTTTTTCATTTGTTAATTGTGAACTTTCTTAGAATAACCGAAGTAAACTAAAAGATAACTCGAGAAAATAGTACGAATATGTTTCTGAACAGTTTGTAGAATAAATATTAAGATTTTCCAACACTTTTCATCATAAAATCTTTCAAAAATATGAAGTATTATGCATGATTGATCCATATTAATCAATATATTTACTATACACTTGCTTTAGTTATTATAAGGAGTATGACCGATTTTGTTTATGTTTTAAATGTTTTTCTTTAGTGCCACGTATAATTATTGCTGCCATTTATAAACATTTAAATGAGACTATGAAACTTTTATGGAATGATGCAATGAAGATATCTACTGTACATGTCGACGATGTATGTGCTGCAACTTGGGAGCTGGCTATCAATCCGAAGGCAAATCGCGAGATTTATAATATTGTCGACGACGCTGAATCGACACAAGGCTCAATAAGTGAAATATTAGCAGAAATATTTTCCATAAATATTGACTATTTTGGCATTGTAATGTCAAATTTAACTAAGGTATACTGACCGTTTATCTTTATTAAATTTGCAGTTCGATTTATATTGTTATGTATAATGTTTGTCTTGCAGCTTAGTCTTTCGGATACAGTAAGCGAAATAAACGATAAGCATTTGACACCGTGGGCAGAGATTTGTCAACAAAATGGTTTAACCAACACCCCGCTGACTCCGTATTTAGATGAAGAGCAATTGTATCATAAACATTTGAATTTAGATAATACCAAGCTCAAGGAATTTGGCTATCAATTAAAGCATCCTAAAGTAACAACGGATCTTGTCAAGGCTATGGTAGATGATTATATTGAGCAAAAACTATTTCCGAAATCATTAATTTTATAAAAATGGTATCAAAAAGCCATTGATATTAATACCCTGATCTTGTTAGGAACTTATTTTATATGTGCTGTGCTAAAATCAATAGACTGCACCTCCTTTTGTGGGTAAACTATTATTATTTTGATACATGTATTATTTTATTCATTATAAATCCTTAAAAGACATTTTTATATAACGCATACACACTGTGTATGTTGGAAAACCCTTAACTCAACTCAACTTAAATTATTAATGGTGTAAACTCTGGGTGTATGTATGCAAGAATTGTATTTGATATCTTCCTCTTTATAATCCTTCGTCCTCTAAAGTGTACTTATAGTATTATTGTAATTATGATATTGATCTTCATTTTAATGTATTTTAATTGATAGCAAACAAAACAAGTCAGTCAATTGATATTAAAGATATTATTTTGGTGTTTTTAAGTTTTCTTTGAAGGATTTTATAGAAATATAAAAAAACATTAAAACTTTATAACTTTATAAATAAAAATAAGTGTGAATGATATTTATCTGTGGATATTATTTTAACGACATGGTTTTATAAATAAAGCAAAAGAATTTGTCATATTCGTGTGCCAAAATACATAAATAATATAAAATATTTTTTTTTTGATTCTTAATAAGGTAATCAATCACTCAGTAAGTTTTCAAAACCTTGGAAATTTAATTTTATTGAATTATAAAATATTTTTATCTGATAACAAATAGTACCAATTATCTTTAGTTTGAAATTAAATTTACCGCAATAAATTGTTTAATTAATTGATTAAAGGTATAGTTCAGAGGAAAACTCAAACATTTAATATCCATGCATATAGAATTTCTTCAAGTACTCTGACTTATAATCACGTACAGTTATGTATAATGGAATATGGTCTTTGTAGAATAGTTACACGTAGTAGTTATATGTAATTAGATCTATAACGGACGTACATATATCCATTTGGATGCTCGTAATGTAACGTTCTTTAAAAATAGCAATCTAATCAGTTTTCCCTGTAAAGTAGTCGCTTTTCATTATAAAAACTTTGTTTTACTGTGAGATATAAGGAAAAACCACCATTTTCCAAAGAATCTCAACCAATAACTTATAAATATTTTAGAAAATATAATGATATGGAAATCAAACACAGTAATAACGTTTGATGTCATGACTTTATGATTAGAAAATTACGAATGATATGGAAACGGTTGCTGCGGTCGTAACATTTTTGATGTATGAGTCTATAGTCACGTTTCCTAACGCAGTTTTTATGTAAAACATTCCTCAGTATGCAATTTTGTTTGGCATTTAAGTTACACTATTTGAGTTATAAAAAAGCGTATCAATAACGACTATTTTTCCCCAGTTACTGAACTATATCGTTATCATCAAGTACAGTGGTAGTTTGTCCTAAGATTTCCTTTTTGTTTTGGGACATGGCTGTTTAAGCTATTATAGCTTTTATTTCTGTAATTTGTTTTAATAAAATGAAAACAAAAACTATTTTTATATTTTATATTATTTTTTTTTTATTTTTAATTGAATTATTTTTATATTTCATAATTTTAAATTTAAAATGCATTTGCTTATTTGACTGACTTTAAAAAACTTAAAATTGAAAGAAATCATAAACAGCAACAATATATATGTAAGTGTCCATTTAAAATTGTCTCATTAAAAATGGACTTTAAACAATAAATTAAAGAAAAGAAAACAAAACGAAACAAATAAAATACACTAGTATTATAGAACTATTTAATACATTAAAATACAAGGAAAAAAGTCGCTGCATTGCAATATTAATTGATTAATTGATTTATGACTGACAAATTGTTTAAGTTACATTATTAAAAAACATTATGTTTTTGTGACAAATGGCAGGACTAACTAATATGTTGGTTTCATTTTTGTTTTTTTTTGTTGTTCTTTCTCAAAAATAATATTGCTTAAAAAGAATATTTAACTACTTTTGTCTGTTTGTTTGTTTGCTTTTTTGTAAACAATTCGTGTTTCGAGTGAATTTTTTTTTAGTTTAAGAGTTGTTCAAGTTGTATAACGTGTTGTTTGACATTTTTAAGGCTTAAAAATTAATTAAAATCTATGTTGCAAGTATGTTTGTAAGTATGCACCATCATAGAGGATTGATTTTTATAAAGTATATACGTTTTGTTATTAAGCACCTTAGAAAGCCAAGCCAGCATCACGATATGTGGTGAAGATCTTTTCAATGGAGTTGACATAGGCAGCGGTTCTCAAGTCAAGACCCAAGTTGTATTTCATAGCGGTCTTCATGATGGCACGTGCAGAACGTTCCATGGTATAATCCAAGCCAGAGTGGACGATATCCTTTTCAGAAGCACCAGAGATACGTTTCTGGAAAGCTTCGGAGGGTGTGACTGGAATGCGACCACCAACACGTCCGAAACGACGTTCCAAAGATTCTTGGACAGATTCTAAATAGTGTTATTAAAAAAAATAAAGAAACACATTTTAATTGGAATACAATTCTAAAGAAATTATTTGCAAAACCATATAACATAGAATTAAAGCAAAATATACAAGAAAGTTAAGTAATTAGGGAATAACGTAAAGATAATTTAAAGAAGCACAAAATGGGCAGTTAAAAATTAGCAAAGAAATGTGGTTGTAGATGCAATTATGACATGAGATAAAATATAATTTACAAAGAAACAAAGAAATAAATAAATAAGCATTCGCCATTTTTTTTGTTATATTAATAGTTAATTACAGAAGACCTGGCACATTTTAATTGATTTAAAACCTACCTACCAAACCATTTCGATTATTTAAAAAATCTTTAATTATTTCCCATCTATTGGCAAAAATATTTCAAAAGTTTCATAGCATAATTGAAGATTTGAATAACGTAAATTCATACTTATATGTATATCAATAATATATACAACATAACATATAACATACATGTTAAAACATGAATACATAAATTGCATACATACATATATACATACATACATATATATGTAAGAGAATTTTGTTATAATAAAACATTTAATTATTTCATTTGGACGGCATTTAAAAGATACTACAATAGGTTCTAATATAACGGTAATTTAAATGGAATTGGAATGTTAAAGCCCTAATTAAAATGCCAATTAAGAAAACATTATGGAAAATCGAAATGAATTTTCTTTTCTTCTAAAATAGTGTACTTAGTTCAAATGGAAGTAATTTATGAATTAATAGGGATTAAAAAAATAATAATAATGATAGCGCTAATCTACTTAATAACAAATTTAATCAAAAAAAAAAAACATTAATACAAAAACAAGATAGGTGTACGTAAATAAAAAAAAAAATGAAAACTGTACCGTCCAAAATAAATCTTTCAATTGACTGTTGTACTGAGGCTAAATTGATTTAAGAAGAAATAGAAAACGAAAAAAAGAACGAATTACTATTGCGAAAATGCCATCGATACAAATACAATACAAAGCTAAAATCAATTTCGGATTTGTTATAATGAAGTCTAATAATGTATAAATATAGTGTTTAGAGATTAATTCAAATTTAAAGTATTTATGAATTTGGAAAAGAACTAAATAAACTGTATAATAAAATAGTAATGAAGTCAGAAACAATACGTATAAAATTTAGCCAAACCAAATGGAATATAATGAAATTAAAAAGAATAATTTTTCTTAAGATTTAATGTATAGAGAAATAAGAATAAGAAACAATTTAGGTTTTTAGCTTAATTTCATGAATATAATTATTCAAGCAATACGATTATTTTTGCAGGTTTGAAAAATCAAGCTATAAACCTTTTTGATTTTATAAAAATAAAGCACTTTGAATAATTAAATTAAGGTAACAAGAGAGCATTTGTTTGTCGGACTTACCCAACAAGTGGTAGTTGGATTCACGTTCATATTTGAAGGTAAGACGACCATATGAAACATGGTTCAAGTTTTTCAACCATTCGAAGAAGGAAACTGTTACACCACCAGCGTTAATGTACAAATCGGGAATGACCAAAATGTTGCGATCAATCAAAATTTTGTCGGCGGCAGGTGTGGTAGGACCGTTGGCAGCTTCGGCAATAATCTATTCAAATTTTATAATATTTCAAGTTGTTTAAAACATATTCGTTGTTAAAAAATTTTAAATTTTGATATTACCTTAGCTTGGATTTTGTGAGCGTTTTCACTGTTGATGACCTTTTCAACAGCAGCGGGGATGAAGATATCACAAGGTTCGAACATTAAGTTTTCGCCTTCATAGGGTTTGGCATGAGGATAACCGACAATGGTGCCGTGTTCATTTTTGTAGTCTTCCAAAGCCTAAAACATTTCCAAAATAATGAAATTTAAGTATTTAAACTAATTAGAAAAGAAAATTAACCGCTTAAAATAATGCAAGCACGATTTAAAACAATATAATTTTAAACTTTCTGTTAAAGCGCTTTGACAATTGAAGGCCTTCATATTTTAAGCGGTCTTGTTAAAATAACGTTAATTTACCTTAGGATCAATACCCTCAGGGTTGAAGATGGAACCGTCGTGTTCAATGATACCAATGCAAGTGGCACCAGCACGGGTCAAATAGCGGGTAGAGTGGAGACCGACATTACCGAAACCTTGAACAATGAAAGTTTTGCCACCCCAGCCAGGAGTAGTACCAATCATGCTCATGTAGTTGGCCTCATTGATGAAGTTCTCCAAACCGTGGAAAACACCACGTCCAGTGGCGGAAACACGACCGTGAATACCACCTTGGTTGATGGGTTTGCCAGTAACACAAGCATGGGCATTGATGTCCAAATGACCAATGGTCTTGGCATAAGTATCAGCAATCCAGGACATTTCACGTTCACCAGTACCCATATCAGGGGCGGGTACATCTACGCCAGGTCCAATGAAACCTTTCTTGGCCAATTCAAGAGTGAAACGACGAGTAATCTTTTCCAATTCATGTTCGGAGTATTCCTTAGGATTGATCTTTAAACCGGCCTTAGCACCGCCGAATGGTACATCAACACAGGCACACTTGAATGTCATCAAAGCAGACAAGGCTTTGACTTCATCGCGTGACACATCCATAGAGAAACGGATACCTAAAATAGAAACATAAACAATAGGGGCGCATTAGTCATTTGAAATTTTTCACGTTTTCTTTTTGCAATTTAATAATTGAAAGAAAATAAGTATTTGCATACATACATACATACATGCATATATACATATGTACATATTCATACAGATGTATGCTTTTAATTGTATCGAGAGAACTAGATTTAGACAATTTGGATTTTAGCCAACAGCATTACAACATATTATTGTCTTAAGTAAATTAATGAAAAATCTATTTTCTGATTTTCATTAAAAAGGGAAAACACTTTTTATGTTAAACATTTCAAACATGAAATGCAAAGAGATATAAACATATATAAATAGGTGATGATTGTTCTAACATATCGACCTTATTTTCGTGAATTGTACCAAACACCTGACGTCTTTGGCATGAAGATGGGATGCAATTATTTTAAACACGTTTCCTCTCATAGTGAAATTATTTCGAAATAAACATGTGATCTCTTTGAAAGAAACGTGCTATGATACACTAAATTTAAATTGTAAAATACTTAAAAAAAATAAAATATTGAACACTTGGTTATTCAATTAAAAAAAAATTATATTTTATCTTCATGACATTGTTTTCCCTCGTATAGAGAGACCGAGCATCATGTTTTTGATTCTGATTAGATAAATTTTTTTATAAAAACTGTTATCGTAAGGAAATGTAAAGCTTATCTGAAATGTATTTGTACTTAGTTGTTAAGTACCTGTTGTTGTACATGAAATATTTCGGTCAATGTTGATCAAATACAAAATATCAAGTTAATAAAACCGCATGATAAGAAAAATAGCAAAGTTTTAAAAGTATTTATCTAGTCATAAATGCTTTTTACCATTCCTATAAAAAAAAATTAGGTGGTGGGGTAAAGATCTTTGAAGTTTAATAATAAAGTAACGAAATAAAAATTTCTTTTTTACTTCTGCCTCTAAAAGAATAAATTAAATTGTAAGAAATTTAATAGAAATTCTTAAAATCTGGCTAACTTTTTCGGCTCTTTTAACCAGTCATACATACTCAAGCCGTGCTGTCTAAACATGTGTAAAAAAACCAGTTATTTGTAGTAATAAAATGATTTCTTTGACTCAAAATAAAAAATAAAACTAAAAAATAAACTGTATGAGTAAGTGATTAAATCACAAACAACAAAACAAAAACAAAACACAAACAAAAAAAAAAAACAAGAAAAATATATAAACAATCGAAAAGCTTTCAAAAACAAATTCGTTAAAAAACAATTTCGGTTGTTATGAAGACTGTACTAAATATTATATGTGAACTAAAATATGTTTTAAATACTAAACAAATAAATATGTATGTATGTATATACATACGTAAAACAAAATCACATTATTTGTGATAAGTCTGCGTGTGAGAATTGCTTGGGGCCGCTTGTTACGCAAAAACAAAAAAAAAATGTTTAAAGACAGAGAGATAGAAAGAAAGTATAGCCAAAATTCTCATACCTATCTACGTATTTATGTACGTATGTATATATTTATATTTCCTAAATACAAAAAAGCAGAATATCTGCAAAATTCTAATATGTTTTTCAAATTTTTAAAAAATTTTTTGTGTAAATAATTTCTGTTTCAGAATAAAAAATATAAAATTTATTTCAAATTAAACATTTCTTATTCACGTTTTTAATTAAATTATTTAAACAAAATCAAACACAAATTGTTTAAGTGTTTAATGCTATGAAATCAATCTGTATTGATACGCAATCAATTTTATTTTCGTTTAAATTTATTTTTTGCCAACGTCGTCAATAAGAATCGCGTGACAAACAAAACATTGCTACGTACAATAGTAAATAAAAAAAAAAAAAAGAAAGAAACCTCATAATCTAATCAGTTTTTTTAAATAAAAATATCTTCGTCAAATATTTAAAATTTCGTTTTCTTTTTTTGGCAAAACAAAATACATTCGCTGTTAGCTGCTAAGCATATAAACAAGAAGCTACGTGTATTATATTTTTTCCTTTTCTTTGACGTTTAATCTATTTACGGTACTAATACTACCACTAGAATCAGTTAGAAACTAAATGGTTTGACCAACAATGTGACATTGAATTGAATATAAAAACTAAACATATATGTATTATTATAAAAAAGGAATGGGGGCTCGTTCATTCATGTACCCCCTATGTATGCTATAAGTTTTTTTTTATATATAGCAACAGATAAATATATACATACTTTAAATAGGTTTCATAAGAAATTATTTAAACAAGTTTATATTTGTATTTATATATACATACATGCATACGTATAGATTTTTATATAAAAAATATTTGAAATTGCACATACATATACTAGTCGTCAGGTGACGAAAAAAAAAACAGTTTAGGAAAATAAACAGTTTCTTTTGAGATTAAATTTAAATAATATTAGCATATTAAATGGAAAAACAAAACTATAAATCTAGTGTTTTTTAAGGTTATAATAAATATGTATTATTATATAAAAATTAATGACCTATATTACTACATGAAATATTTAAATCAATTTATTTATTATCAATTTAATTAAATTTTAAAATCCTTTCCACATAGTAATTTTAAGTAATTAGTTAAGAACAATGAGCTGCTACCCTGACTAGACTTGTGTAATAACCAATATTATTGGTATTTATGGTATGTTAGTTGCTTCTTTTAATTGATTTTGATTGTTTAAACAGCTTCAGCAATGTAATTTTAATTTATCGAAGATATTTTACTCACAATAAGCTTAGTTTTGTAGTATGAGCTAATTCTGGAATTAGGGTTTTAACTTATTGGGTTAGCTATTGTTGATTATCTTACTTAAATCACAACTAATGTTAGAGACGCGAAACTAATATAAAACTTTTAAAGATTTTTATACAATATTATTTATATTCAATATGAATAATAAACAAAAGAAATTTTCGAGTTAAAAGTGTAAAAATTTTTACCTTTTCTAATTTATAATTCATTAATAATTTGCTAATGTGAGCTTTTCCCGCGGAATTTTAATTAAAATGTTTTTTTTCTTTGCAGTACAATAATTAGTCGATAATAGTGTGAATTATTTGTTTTCACTCCACAATTATTTTATTTCATTTTATTTATTTGTAAACAAAAATAAACTTTAAAAGAAAAACCAGGCACAGAAAATGATTATAATCCGTCTTAAACTACAACGTCATTACTACATATTAAAAATTTCTTAAAATTACGAATACAAAGTTGTAAACAACCTTTAGCACTGATGTTATAAGATCATACTTAAGCTGTCGTTAAGCGTTGTCCTGAAATACTCTAATTTTGAGAGAGCTTGTATAATTTTTTATACTGACTTGTGATCTTACACAAGGCTCAGGCGTATTACTATTCTATTTTTATTGAAGATAGAATAATAATTTATAATAATATAATTTATAATTAAAACGTTTTTATAAAGCTTAAATGAAAATATTAAATTGGTAATAAAAAAGAGAAAAAGGAAAAATTTTTATTATATTTTCATAAACTTTGTAATAAATTGTTTTATTTAAATAATAAAAATTGTTATGCTAAATAAAAAACACATGACCGAACTGAAATGCATATGGTTTGTTTACAATTAAAACTTTGTAAATTATATTTGTATGTACATCTATTATACATTTGTTTATATTCATATTGTATGTTTACATTTGTAATTAATTATTTCATATACATATGCATTCTGTGCTGATAACTCACTTTTATTTTCAATACAATTATTGTTTACACATATAATAATACATATAGTGATAGGAAAATAAAATAATTGTAATAAAATAATCTCTAACAAAATAAAATGCAAGCAACAGGTGTAATTTCAAATTTCTATCAATTGATATGAAGAATAATTTCGTCATCAGTAATGCATATTATATCGGCAATATGATTGAATAGGTATAGATAACTGATATATATTATAATATTAGCATTAGGCTGTCTACAGAGGTAATAACCTATTCACTAGAATCGTAGACTCGAAAACAAGCTTTTCTTCAAGCCCGACCGAATTAATCTGTGCTCCTTTTACAATAAGAACGTGCATATCTTGTGTCACGTGTATGTTAATTAAAACCTCTGGCACGAATATTTTATACAACTATAAAACTAGTGCGGGAAACCTCTATTACAGCCAAGTTATTCCCTCTCTGCCATTGACACAAAGTTTCCTAAAATTTCGGATAGCTGTTGAGCGATATTACTAAGACATAATACTAGCTATTCAATGACACCATAACTCATTGATAAATTATTTACACACCTCAAATGGATTTAAAACGCTGATTTAATCAAAGTAACAGTAATTTGGAAAACTTTCTTTCTGTCAGAATACAATTATCAATTCATACGAATACTTAAGATAACTAATTGGAAAGTAAGTACAAGAATAGAAAATGCAGTTGAAAATTTCTGAAACGATTATGAAGATTCAGATAACACTCTATCGTTTTTTTTTATTAAAAAATCAATCATAATTTTTATGATCATAACATATTTGTTGAATTGTGTAGGTAAATAATTATAAAGTGCTATTGAGATCAAAGCAGATCTGACATATATATCACAATCATTATTAAGATTATTAGTATAGGGTGACATTAAAATTAAAAAAATTGTAGTTTTACGGTGATAAGCATGAAGAAATATTTTATAGAATTTAATAAACAAATACAGAAAACACTCCATTTTATTTATGACACTTTATAAGTACACACATGATATGCGATAGATTAACATTATATAATAATAGTTTACAAAATAAGCTATTATAGATAAAATAAATGGCATATTTAATCGAATCAAATAAACAAGATATTGAATAACTAAATTTTCAATAAAATGAAAATTTAAAAATAAGAATTTACTGTCTTTAATATATTGAAAAGTCGTAATTTTCTTTAAATCTTAGGAGGTTACGTGCATACTTTTGACATTCAAAAGTTGGTGCAAACTTTATTTATTTAAATTATTTAAAATTTATTTATTAATTGGTTTATTATTATTTATTTGGTATATTATCAGAAGGAGGAAGTGCTAAAAAAAATCTGTTGTGTTAATTAGTTTATACATACATATATAAAAAAACAAATTTTGGATTCGGATTTTAATTAATATTTCTAAAAAAAGAAATAAAACTTTCCTAACCCCACGAACTTTTATAAAACTGTGTATAATCCAGTTTTGTAGAATTAAAATCTAATGAAAGGTATTTCTATTAAAAAATAACATTCTTATCAAAAAAAAAAGGAGCAGAAATTTGTGACATTTTACCCTTGTCATATGTTTGTTTTTTTGTTAAGAAAAGAAAATAATTATAAATTTTTTGGGCGTATAAAATAAACAATAAATTCATTGGTGTTGTTTACGCCAAAAGAGAAATGTATGTATATGTAAGAGGAGAAAACAAAAAAATATTCCAAAAACGTGTCAAGTCGTTTAAAAAAAGTAGATTAAATTGTGAACAACAAATAGAAATCAACGAAGAGCAACAAAAACTTTTTTTTATTTATATTTTCGGATGTTTATCAAAAACCTCAATACGTTAAGAGGTTGATATAATAAAATATTGATATTATGATCATGCGGTCATCAAAAACATATATGTTCATGTGTATATAGTTACTTTTCCTGCTACATAAAGTTTAAAATGAGTATTAATTTAACTGTTGCCAAGCCTCTTTAACAAATTATTAAATAATTTTTTGTTTGTTGATAACATGTTTCTAATAACACAGTTAACGCAGTATGTTTATAGAAAATGTATTATTTTATTGCTAATTGATTTCTAAATAATTTAACTTGTTTTATTAGCCCATTTTTTTTGTTTGTTTATTCTGAGTTAAAGTAACTCATTAAAACGTATTGAAAATTAAACTTCATGGTTGGAATCGACAATAATATAATGGTTTTTAATATTGTAATAATTTAATAAATCAATATAAATATAGTAATAACAATAAAAAAGTAATTGCAATAGTTTCTATTTTTCAGAAGCTTGTTTTTTCTTAATTAAAGTTAAAATTAAGCATTTTTATGTGTTAATTTTTAAATAAATCCTAAATTTAGTATAGAATTAAAATCGTGCTTCACGCATTAGGAATTTTACTTTGTTACACGTAATAAATATATTTTTTAGTTGTGAATTTATTATTTGACTACTTCATTAGTTTTTTTTTGTTCTTTGTATATTCGAGCATATTTTAAATTTTAAAATAAATTATTGTTTGGATATTTTTGCAAAGAAATACAACAATAATTCTCAAATGCTGGAGTTATCAAATATACGAATAAACATACTATTGCACATATGGCAAAAACTGATAATACAAATTTTATACACATGCATACATACATATGTATGTATGCATTTTTAATCGGTTTTATTACTGAAAAACTATAAACAACACTATCTTATCAGAAAAGGAACATTTTTTTACAGTTTATTTACAGTTTTAAGAGAGTATATCAATCGGTTCCGAAAAAGAAAGGCTACTAATATGGTCATGTATCCATATATTAACCCATTTTTAATGATATAAACAAGATTTATTAATTTTTGTGGAATTGAATACAAAGACTGTGCTCAAAATATGTTTTTAGAATGGGAATATTCTTTTTAATAACAAATTCATTTCTTTATAGATTTTTAAATCTTGTTTTTCAATTTAAATTTTCTTTTGTTATAGAAGTAACCGACTAACACAGTTTTATAAAAATATTTGATACATGGAGGAAAGGTCATGATACTCTAGTGGGCTGAAGAAATATTAATTAATTTCACTTCATTTCTATTGCATTTTAAAAAGAAGAAAGTATTCTCTTCAAGTTTTCTTCTTAAATATACATACATTAACACAAATGTATGTGCAAAGCTTAAATGAAGTTCTTAAGTCATGTTATGTACGGAACTTTGTACAAACCTAGTGTCTTATAATGAATATGAACAAGTGGCTATAAGTTTTTCTTATTTTCACAAGTGCAAGGTCACATAAAATGCGGATTGTTAGTGAAAGAATATGGAAGGAAAACCCAATTAAAGAAGATCCACATACAACGGGTGCCGCCACCACTTTTTGTCACCGATATCATTACACATAATAACAGCACTTGAAGGGATTGGTATATATAGGCAGTGATGATGATAAATCGATGTCGTATGTGGTGCGAGGCTTATGCAAGCTACTTATGCTTTTTTTTAAGAAACAAAAAAACAATGCATTTGCATATGGTTAAAAACGGAACAACGAAATATTTGCCATTGAAGACAAATGGTTTGGCGATATTTGTTGTGTACAAAAATAGATCAAAAATGTATGATTTTTTCGTATTTCTTTTTATTTGTTTTCACGTAAACAAAAACTGTGGCTGCGAGCAACAAACCAAGTCAAGCAAGCACACACACTCGCAAAAACAAAAAAAAAAAAAAAAAAGAAAAAGTAAAACGACAATGCGTCAACCAACACAGAAAATTTAAAAGAACAGAAAGGGAGGAATAAGAAGAAATATATTATTACATAATGCAATAATGTATATATTCGTATATATTTTGTGGGAATAATCCTAATACATGGAAGTAAAAGAATTCTGTATCGTTTTTAATGACCTTGTCATAGAATAATTGAAAAACGAGTTAGGAATTAAATTATTAATAGAGATATTTACAAGTTACATAGTTATTCTACTTACCGCCCTTGGTTGGCACACGGTGAGTGGAGTGCTGGGCACGATAACCGGTAATCAATTCAAAGTCACCGGAGTCACGACGCAATGGGAAGGCAATTTCGATAATGTGGTCACAGGGTTGCATAAGCATCAAAATACCCTTAACCTTCTTCTTCTTGTCTTCCAAAGACAATTTGCCTTTCATGTCGTCCAATAAACGGTCTTCGGCAATTTGACAGCCTCGGTGGAAGAAGTATTCAACCATATCGAAGAAGCGAGGGTCTTTGGCAGTGGGGACTTCCTTTAGACGGTCAGGAATTTGGTAATCAGCATAGCCACGTGCTTGCAAAGCAGCAGTGGGCAAAGCCTTAACCAAAGTGGCAACATCCTGACGAACAGCAGCCTGGCGAGCTAAACTTTTTAAATGATACATTTTCTTTCTTCTGTTATATGCACACTCTTCTCACACACTAAATTAACAACCAACACTCAGATACACTCTTTTGGGTTGGTATTATTTTTTACTATTAATTGATTTAAAACAAAAAAGAAAATATTCTTTAATGTTTTTTTCTTATAGGAAAACTAATAAATTTTCTTCTTGGGTCGAGCTGCACACAACTGCTGGCTAACCGACACCTCAACTAACTGATAGATATCCCTATGAAATCGTTTAAATTGGATTTCTTTTGACTGTTTCTTGTTTTTGCCACTTTTGATTTAATCAAATATAGTAAAAGAACGAAACAGATATTAAAACAGAATTAGTAAAGTATTAGTAGTAGTTAGACATCACAGTTGTATAAAAAGGTATTCTCCTATATATATTTATTTTTGAATAAACATAAAATAAAATATTTATTTGATAACAATATAATGGAAATTCTACAATTTAAACTAATTTTTAAACCATAAAATATGTAATATTTATAAATGAAAAGAATATATAAAAACTTGTATATAATATAACCGTGTGACAAAAATGTAGTAGTATAATTTTCATATCCGGTCTAATATTGCCATATTAAATTGGGCTAACCAAAATGTAAGTAATTTCTATTGAATATATAAATAGAGGCGAAATATATTTATTTAGGACTCAAACCTTCTAATTTTATAAGCGATAATAACGTGTAAAATTGGGAATGTTGCATTTTTGATAATACCATTTATTTTTTGAGCTTGGATTAGGAATTATTTACGCTGAAATAAAAAAATCAATAATTTGATTACAGAAACTTTAGAGATCAAAAATGGTCAACAAAAATAAGCTACACGTTTAATATTCGAATATTAGTAATGGATGTTATTACTTTGTAAAAATTAGATAAAAAGAAAAATTTTTAAATTATTTTAAACTATTTTTCAACATTTGAAAAATGTGTGCCAAATTGAGCGTTTCTATAAAAATCGAAAGTCAGCATTACTGGTAGATGTCATTAAAATACCGGCATCTGTGCATTGATGTTTTGGCAAAATATAGAAGAAAGACAAAGGGAAGATAACTTTTGCAAAACAATAAGTAAAAGTAATAGGAGGAGTATTTAAATAAATGTTGGTGCATTCCTTTGTGTGCGTCCACAAAATCACACTTTGGGAGTTGCCAAATTCAGAAGATATTTGTTTAGTATTAATTTAATTAATTTAACAACACCTAAAAGGTTTGTGTGCTGTTGGTGGACTGACTGGTTGGTTGCTTTGTTGTTGGGTAAACAAATTTATTTATTCTCACATTTATTTTGCACTCTTTCTCTTTGTTTTTAGAAAATATTCTTCACTCCTTATTAATGCGTTATATTAACTTAATTAATTTTAATAAAAGTGTTAAACTAAAATTAACGAATATATTTCTACGTCGACAATCGTCAAGATCTAAAACTACAGCAACAACATCGTCGTTTACAAATAAAGATCATAGAAATCGTGAACTTATTGGTGGAGCTATTACAACTAACGACAGACAAATTTCCATAACAGCAACAACGACATCATCATCTAAATTTACGGCCAATTATTATAAGGTTAGTAAAGTATTTAATTCGCATAATTTATTTAGTTAAAAAGACAAATTGGAATAACAAACAAGCAAGTTATAAAAATATAATTTATTTATTACTTTATCTCCAATGAACTAGAAAAAAAAATACATTCAGTGGGGGTTACATAAATTTCAAAAATTTCAACAGACATTTTTCAGATTAGATTTGTTTTGGAATTCTACTTAGAAAAGTTATTTAAAAAATAAAGAAAATCATGTTATCTGTATACATATATATGTATGCATACATATGTACTCATGTATGTGCATTCTTTATTATAATTAGAAATACATAATTTTGCACATCCATTGTTTGTACAAAAATATCTTTTTTCATTTTCATATCTTTTTGTTTTGTTAATACAAACAGACCTGATAAAGAATAAAATCAATAAGTTTTAAAATTCTTTTTTACTAATATAAAGCACAAATAATAAATACAAGCATATACAATAGAATCTCAATTTCTAATTCAAACTGATTGCGGAATATAAAATAAATGCCCAATCAGAAATACAAACAATTTTAGAATTCGTTAACAAAACTATAATATTGCTAACGCTGTAATGGTAATCCGTAATATTCTGCCACCTTGCAAAATTTTTAATAAAAAACTAGAAAACATCTCTGATATATAAATCTAGTCAATATAGATTAATTTTAGTTTTGATCAAACCAAAGAAGGGATTATGTGAATAGGTTCACGTTTCCGTAAGTTATATTAACGCGATAAGCATCCTGATGTGCAGAAAAAGCTTTTACTACCTTAAATTCAGATTGAGTGTTAAATAACCCTGATAGTTAGATAACGCTGAGAGCAGGAGAATCGGTCTGGTGTAAGTTATGAGTGGATTCCAACTGTATCTCGAAAGTGCTTTTGAAGCGAATCAGGTCCTTCTCTGTAGTGTTACTGAGCATGGTGAAATTTCTGGAAATTACGTGTCTGATGGTCTTGCTAGATTGGTTTCATATTCGATTGATAATGTAATTGTGCGTTCTAATTCTCCAATTTTCTTACCCTATGTACTTGTACTGACGCTGGCTGCAGAATTATGCATTTAAGTACCTGTGTTAATTAGTAGAAGACTATTATAATGGGGAATTTTTTGGTGTAAATTTTTTGTTATTTAAATATTATATTCGTAATACAAATACGTTGAAAGATTTGCCATTTCACCATGAATAGTTCAACAAGCGAACAACACTTGTAAAATTATCTTCAGCAACGAAGCTCATGTGTGAATGAATGGGTACCTCAAGCTATAGAATGAGTGAATTTGGTGCCAACGGCAGTTTAATAATGGCCATTAATGCAAAATGAAATGATCCACTGTTTGTGATGGTTTCTGAACCGACAGCATCATTTGAACGTATTTCATCAGGAACAATTAACATCACAACATTACAGTCAATGGAATAAGGTATTGTGCTATCCATAAAATCTGTAGCAACTTTTAAAAAGTGCTCCTACTTTAAATTGTCGTAATGTAAAACAATGAACCCTTGTCAGTCAACTCACTACTTCCAACCTTTTTTCAATGCCTTCTAATACAACCAACTGCGCACGGTGAAACAATGTGAAACACTGTGAAACAATGTGAAACTCCGAACCTATTGAGAGACAATTTTAATGAAGAATTTATTAAAAGTTTTGAAGCATTGTCTGCCAAGATCACATAAACCCACGAAGCAATTATTTGTGGGGCTAAAAGAATTCTCATGTGTAGTAGAACAATTTAGTCAAAAATTTAACCCTCAAAGCCGGGAATCTGTATTGGATTGTCAACAAGTTACAAGAAATAATCCTTAAAAATTCAATATCCGTTATAGTAATAATCATAATAAAATTAAAAATATACACATACCGTTGAAAGTCAAATATTTTTCCTGCAGAATAATTGATTTTTTCTAATTACGGGTTCGTTGAACTTTTTCAAACAATCGAAATTCATAATTTTTTTTAATTTCATTTAATGATGTTAACTGGTTACTATTTGCCGAATTTTACCCTATTTTAAGTGCATACATACATACATAGATATTTAATAACAAGAAATTATTGCCTTAGTTTCATGTAGAAACGTTGACGTCCACAATTGTTTGAGATTTTTTTCAGTATTAAAAAGATTAGATATGTAATCAATGCACCAACGATTAAAACAATATTTTTATAACACAAAATATCTATTTTCGATTATTTACTTGATATGGAATTTAGTCTTTTGTGTATAATCTTAGCGACAACATGTTTCGGAGAAAAAAACCAGAACATGTGAGCATTTTTAGAAATTTATACTTTTCTTTTATGTGATGTCATTAATTAAAATGTAGTAATTAATTATAATTTTGTTATTTTCATTGTAGATGGCCATCGATGTGAAGTTTAATGCTTCGCTGACCACAAGTGATCCGCATTTCAAACCTGTTTTGATAATTGGCCAATTGAAACACTTAAATTTGATAAAATTTGCTGATATCTCTTGTAAATTAGAACCACGTGTCTCAGAGGATACTTTTAATAAAGCCATTGCATGCTTACATCCATCGCCTACGGATAAGGTATCTCTGTATTTGGATGTTGCTACGGTTGCTGCTGTTCCCTTGAAGTGTTCTCGCCATAATACACCGTCGAGGGCACATGCCATAACACGTTTAGTAAAGAATAGTGTTCTTAATGTGGGTGAGGAAAGCGTGGTTATCGTATGTGAGCGATCAGATCTGTTTGCTAGTGCCTGTGCAGTTGTACGAGCATTTCCATTATACTCTCGTAAAACTTCTGGAGTGTTTAATAATTCCAATAAAAATGCCGCCGCAAGTGGTGATCAGGATACACCAATGAAAAATTCTAGCGGAGATAGTAATCAATCTACTGTTTATGTTGAATTCATAATAATTGACAAGAACGGTTCGATTTCGACTGCACCATTAGATCAGTCCGAAATCGGTTGTTTAGAAGATGCTGCCAAAGGCATACGTTTAGCTGCACGCATTGTAGATACGCCTTGCAATGAAATGAACGTCAGTAATTTTGTTGAAGAAGCTGAACGCATTGGTTCCGAACTAAACATAAAACCTTTGGTTATAAGAGGCGAAGAATTACGTGAGCGAGGTTTTGGTGGCATATATGGTGTGGGTAAAGCTGCTGCTGTTCCTCCCGCTTTGGTAGTAATGTCGTATGAACCAAAAGGTGCTCAGGAAACTATTGCTTTGGTCGGCAAGGGTATTGTTTATGATACCGGCGGCCTAAGCATTAAGGGCAAGACTGCAATGCCTGGCATGAAGAGAGATTGTGGCGGAGCAGCTGCAATTTTGGGCGCATTTTACGCTGCCGTTAAGTGTGGTTTTAAGGAGAATCTACATGCAATTTTTTGTTTAGCTGAAAATTCCGTGGGCCCTAATGCTACAAGGTAATGAAAGATTATTCAATTTGTTTTCATAATCCATGTTAGGATAAGATTTTTAAAGAAAAGTACACGTACGCGCTGTTAAGAGTCTTTTGTCAAGTACTTTCGCATACGCAGCACTTTTGTATATACGGAATATTTCGTATGTATCATGTTTATATTTGACTATATTGACTTTTTGATATTTTAATTGAAATAGTAGAGTTCTATATATTTTCTTAACATGACTTGGTTTTGGCAAAAATGGAAGAATAGTTGAAGTTTAACTTCTAATGAAGGTGCTAATAACAATTTCTTGTTTACGACATAGATTCGAGTTTTTCGGGTGATTTTTTTTTACACAAAATATATTAAAAAAAAAAATTAGTCATCACAATCCTTCATACAGGATTAAGACCTAGCTTCTCACACCACTTATGTTGTGTGTTTTAATTTAATACATGAGTGGCGGGACCTACAACTTAAAGTCAACTCCGAACGACAGATTTTTGAGAAACTTTCCACAGCTATTTTATCTACTCTTAGTGTTTTTGCTCCGAAGTAATATTTTTCATATTTTCGTTTTGATGTTTGAAAACCTAATATACGCTAATTCTCCTTGAAATCCTGGTCTAGTTTTCTAAATCTGTGTCTACGTCTGCTAATGTGGAGACACTAAATGTATTTGACAGTTTTAAGCTCTCATATACTTGCTGAAAAAAATGAGGCCTGTGTCCAACCTTTCAAAATCCTTAATTGGGCTTAGTGCCCCTTCCGTTCTAGATCAGTCGAGTTCGAGATTCTGAAATCTCTCTCCCTTCTTATTACCATGTAGACTTTTCAGTTTAATTAATTAAATGAGGCTGTCCTGATCTTGTGTAGATCGCTTAGGTGACTTTATTTAATTTTTTACTGGAATAAGTATTTAGTTTCCATTTATAATACATTCTCAATATATTTCCTGGTAATTTATATGGATTAAAATTCTAGATCCATAATCCTAACTAAAGGGTTGTAGTGATCAACTATGTATGTAAAATTCCTTAGATTTGTTTTGTATATTGTAATAAATAAATACCAAAAGAAATTCGGTCATCATAGAACCTATTTTTAAAAAATTTAAAAACGAAGGCATTCTTTTTTTTTCTATTTTGATAACATTTTTAATTAAATTAAGACATAAATTAATGACTATGAATTTATGTTTCATTAATAATTATTTTAGACATCTTAAATGTGAGAACAACAAATGTCTCTATCTTAGTTTGTCCATAAAAATATTAGTAATCTTCTGCAATAGCAAAACGTTTTAATTAAATGGGTAAATCTGGCTGTGACTTGTTGCTTATAAACAAATATTTTATAATTAAAAACTTTAATAATACAGGTTAGATGTATGTATGTATCCACGTTTTAAATTAAAATTTATTTTCTTTTCGTATCATTCATATTCCCCACATGTGAACGGGTGTATGTTTGCGAATATGAACATCAACAACATCCATCCAACAATGTGAACAACGATAACAAATATTCTTATTTGTTTCTCTATGCTCTGGTTATGCATTTCAACTTCTATAAATTTAACAACAAAAAAAAAATGAAATGAAAACAATAACCATACAAATAACTAACTAACAACAACAACAACAAACAATTAACACTACAACAAAAACTTATTTGAATGAAAAGACCTGATGATATCCATACATTGTATTCCGGGCGTACGGTTGAAATTAATAACACTGATGCCGAGGGACGTCTGGTATTGGCTGATGGTGTTTGTTATGCCCACAAAGACTTAAAAGCAAACATCATATTGGATATGGCAACATTAACAGGTGCACAGGTATGTACATATGTTTACAATACATTTTATGAATAGCCTCACAACCATAGCCATATGCAAAAAATCTAAATGTCTATGCAAACACATGCTCTATATATGGCTACTGTCCTTGTATAAGCAAGAAATGTAGGGATATTTGCTAAAATTTTGACAGAGTTTTTTGCAAGCGTTTAAAACGAATTCTTAATTTTTTAAAATACAATATTTAATCAAAATTGTATAAGAATGTATGGAAACTTTTTGAAATTTGTTTTTTTTAATAATAAAAATGGGGTGATTCACAGCGTGAATTTCTATTTTAACTTTAATTTAATAAAAAAAATTTTCAAATACAAAGAAAGCTTTTTATAAAACCCTAATGAAATTTGTTTTTGTGATATACAGTTACAGAAAACAGTCTACCTACTCTGCAGTATGTAGACTTTTTCTTGCTAATTTTTTTGTAGTTTTCTACATTCAAGGTGAGATTTTTTTATATTCGTTTTTGTCTTCAAACATTCTTAATTGTAACTGCCTTAAACAACGCTATAATAACAATTCAATTTGACAAAAAATCACCGGGAAAAAAGACTATATACAATGGTGCATGTAGGATTTTTTCTTTGACTGTGTAAGCTTAAAATAACTGCAATTACTTATCAACTATTTTCTCGTTTTACTCACTTTCTCATTAAATCTCCAAGTGTCACATTGATGTCCTTATTACTTTAAACATCACTGTATGTATTTATGTGGAATCTGTAAATTAGATAAAGACTAAATTTTAATATTTAAGTTAATACCAACTATTTAATTGTAATAATATTGTAATAATATTTTACAGACTTTTCTACAGTTTATAAACATATAAAAGTAAAATGAGACTTTTCGTTTATCTAGATTAGGTTAGGTTAGGTTGAAGTGGTAACTTTGATTACCAAAGCACACTTGAGCACGCTTAGTGGTCCGCATTTCCTATACTGATTGAATTTCACCGAATTCATGGAGAATTTGCAGAAGTGGAGGGGTTACACAACATGTTAATTAATTTATACTCTAGTATATATATTTGATAAACTTCATAATATCGTCATTCATATATGTGCATTGCTATTTTATGCACTATATACTACATACGTATCTAATAGACATACTTTTGTGTCTTAAATTGCATTTATCCCCATAGCTTCAAAAATTCCTTATTGGTTTGGTTTATGTTGTCTTGTCTTGGTCGCATTTTGATGTATATCTGTTCGTCCGTCTGTCCATTCAACTGCTATTATGTGCTTTTTGGTTTGTTGTTGGCTTTATGTCCCCTTTGGCTGTATCGTTTAACTCTCAAGCATTTAACTTGGTTTCACACAATTTCTCTCTGTCTATATACTGCACAGCCTGCACTGCTCTTGCCTCTCATCCATTTATCATTGCAAATAATTCATGTTTTTTTTTGGTTTTTTTTTTGTTATTGTTTCTGTAGACCCCTTTTGTATTTTGCTGTTATGTATGATCGTTAGTGTATTTGTGTTTACAACGGCATTAAATTGACTTTTTCACTCTTCATTCAATATTTGATATTGACTTATTCCTTATTTTCTGTATTGCTTTATTTTTTGTTGTTGTATTTTACAGGGTATTGCCACTGGTAAATATCATGGTGCCATATTGACAAATTCCGAAGAATGGGAAATCAAGTCAGTGGAAGCTGGACGTAAATCTGGTGATTTATTGGCTCCTATTATTTATTGCCCCGAATTGCATTTTTCAGAATTTGCATCAGCCATCGCTGATATGAAAAATTCGGTAACGGTAAGTACCAAAAGAGAAGAATGTTTAAATGTGTGTGTCTTTCACAGAAGAACATCACGGCTATTTCGAGCCTTTAGTGTTGTATGATTTTAAATAGGAATTATATTTCCTGTTATGCATTAAAAATGTCGTTACTCTATTGTTCATTTAAAAAGTATGTAACTTACCACTTTTCTTTTGACAAGATTTAAGTTTCAAGAAAAGAGAAAGTGAAAAACAAAAAAAAAAACAACAAAAGAGTAGAGTAGTTTTCTAAACACATAACATAATTATGTCAATTAATTTCTTATTTAAAATTATGTTTTTGTTTATCTTTAAGAAGTTTTATCGATTGATTATAAGCACTGATTCAACATGATTGACTGGAAAAAGTCATACTTTTATTTGGCATTCGTGCGTAATTTGTAGAAAAATTTTTATCTAATACTTCTGAATACAATTAATGTATTTTGTGCAATTAGATGGTATCCTATAAATAATTCTGCTCTTATATTTTTAGATACATGAATTTATATGTCATTTTAAGTAAACAAAAACTGCACTCAAATCTTTTTTTTTTTTACAATACTTTAATAGTCCGTTTATAGTATATTTTTACAACAATTTTATTTAAATGGAGTGAGTGATGTTACTAATAAACCCACATCAATAAAAATACACACTTTAACCACTTTTCCGTTTCCAAAACTATACCATACGCAAGTACTACTGAACAGCGCTAGTATAACTACAATAACTACTGGCATATTTAAAAAGTTTAGACTTCAATAGTCGTCCATCATTGTCGTGATAGTGATGCATTTGGGATATGGGTTAAGTGTCTTTGATAGAGTGCTTGTATGGTATACATGTATGTATGTATATGTGCATACACATATTTTTATTCCTTTTTTCCACTTGTAGTTAGGATTTCACACACTGTATTTGAGTTTAGTGCCGGGAACCAAATACGCAAAAAAAAAAAAAGAAAACAATGTGAGAGAGAGAGAGAGAGAGGGAGAGAAAAGTACACTTTATTACGTGAGTTTCATTCAACATGACCACCAATACTGAATATTTTTTAAATGATGATACTTACAGCAATACAAGTTCTAAACAATAGCAACTACAACTGCAACTGCAACTACAAAAAAAAAAAGACAGAAAACGATGTTATAGAGTGTGATATATGGAATGATGTACAAAAATGGTACAATAGCCTATTTAGTATGCAGGGGATGGATGGAAAAACTAAACACATACACAAATTTTTTGAAATATAATTTATTGTGGTTAGTTTAAGATTTTTTTTTTATTTCCCAACACTCTTTAGGAGGCCATCAGTGGTGCATCACTATTAGTATAGATGCGCTTATGGCCGCATTCATTATACATATGTGTATGAATCTAGGGTAACGCATGTGCGTAAGTCTGTTTTTCATATGTAAATTAGTCTAGTACACTATGTACAGTAATGAAATGATCGCTGATGGTTTCATTAGTAGCAGTAAGCAACAACACTGTACTAAATAACACTGCCAGAAGTGCGTTTAATGAAGTGTGTATCTAATATAAAAAGAAATTATTTTTAATGCAGCACATCCACAGTCTACATGCTCAACTAAAATTAAATTAAAAGAAGATATTAAAAATTGTAAAATATTTTTAAAATTCCAATTCTTCTCCCGCCATTGTAAGAAGGAGGAAATTGTGTGAATGGCAGCAATATTGTTTTATGGGCTATATGTGCTAAAAGTGATTTATTGATGAAGCACATTATGCTGTTTATGGCAGGCAATCACAATGTTACGGAAACTATTGTTTTGTAGGTTATATCTGATGACGATAGTAATTTCAATTGAAATGTCAACTATTTTTAACTGTTTTATATGAATATTTAAACTTTGTGCATTGCCAATTGATATTGTTTCAGAAATATAGTATACACGCATAGGCATACATAACTGTTTTTTTAGTGTATATTTGTCGTATGTATTTCGTTCTGTTTATTTTATTACTTTTATTAGTAATTTTTCCAAGTATTTCCATCCAATTTAAATTCGCAATGAATTACTTATTCTTGTATCAACAAGAATAGGGGACCTTTATTGATTTCGTTTTCAATGAAATCAGAAACAGTCAAATCTGCAGTATTTTGGGCCTATATGTGTGAAAATTGTCTGTCGTGTTAACGGAGTGACTTTTATTGCGATTTTTTTTTGATAATACCATACATTGGATTTGTATTCTATTTTCGGTCAGATGTAATAAACGGTGTAAATAGTTAGGAGATCAAAGGTGTGCTGAAGTATTTCTTGCAACGTCTTAAGTAACCGAATCACCTGAATGCTTCTTTCAAAGTAGAAAATGTGCTGCCTCCAGTGAACATCGGATTGAATTGTCACACTCAGAGCATGTAGAGGCTCTGGATCTCTAATTTTTACACCACATATAGCTTCAGAAGACGAATTATTAAAGACGCATTTATGAATCAAAAAACAATATTAAAATTAAAAATAAACTATTCGCACAACTCCATTCGAAGATAGCCTATAGGTCGGATAAGAGTGGATCGATTACGTTGACCCTTTTCACCTCAACTCCAATAGTACTGCTGCACACGGAGATCTCTGTTTACGAAGGCAATCTGTTTGTCCATAGATGTTAGGCCTTGACATCAAAATCTTGGTCAAGTAAACGAAGGTTCCAGTTAAAATGCTCAATCGAATGGGCCTTTTTATATATCAAAACGTAACGTTTCGTAGCGAGTGGTGTAACGGCATACAAAAGAGAAAGAAAAGAAAGAAGAGAAAGAAATAAGAGACAGTTAATGTCTTATGTATAAATATATGGCATCAAATTATCGAACTTTCATGCAAGTCACATGCATGGAAAGTCTAGTTTTCATATTTCCGTTATAGTTCCGAAAAGTTTTAAAATTTCTAAAAAGGCCTCTAAAACGAGGCTCTTAAATTTTTAGTGTTACTCACTTATGGTCTTTATTAAAACTGACGCGAATAAACACACTGATATTCATAGAGCCAACACAGTTTATTGCCGCAAATACCTCAGACTCCATTAACTCATTGTTGTTGTTGTCGTTATAGCTTTTGTTGTTTTCAGAGTGTTTTTGTTGGCGTCTATATTAGTGGATCCTGTCGTCGTGGGTTCATGCCTGGGTTGGATATACGTATGTATGTATGTATGTATTAAATAATGTTTTTGTCTGTTTTAACAATTGTTCATTCAATTCGTTTTCATTTTTTTTTTATTTCATTACAATTTTCTATGGTACACAGCTTCTGTTGTTGCATTGTTTTAAATTTTGTTGTTTTTTTATATACTTTCCTCTGTGTTGGTTGCATTCTTTGGGTAAATTTTTTTAGAATGTTTTTTTTTATTTGCTTTAATTTAGGTTTATGTTGGTTCTTTTTTTTCTTTTGTTAATTCTTTTAGATATTTTTTATTGTTGTTCTAGATTTTGCTTTTATTAGGAGAACTCTTAGAATGCGAATAAATAAAAATGAATAAAGAAAGACATTAAAACTACAAATGAGATTTACATTACGTGAATGTGGCAGGCAATAAAGCCTTGTTGTTTGTGGTTAATTTTATTGTATCAAGTGAAATTTTACAGATATTTTTCAGTTTTTTTTTGTAAACTTCATAGAAACAATGTGGTTTAAGCACATAGTAGTTGTTAAATAAATTATTTATAATTTATTGCACAATTCTCAATTGAATTCCTTGTTCCAAAAGGTTCTCAAAGAACTTTTAAATTATCTAAAGGTGATCTCAAGTAAACTCTTTTCTTTGAAAGTGATTGTATCAACTTTTGTACAATGTTCTACTAAATTACAGACTGCACTACAGGCAAGAAATTCTTTTTAATAAAGCAGCATCATATCATCGTTAATTGTTATACGCTCGCTTTATATAAGATTCGTAACTTTCTAGGATTAGTTCAGTATCAATTTTCTTTAAATGTTGAATAAGCACGAAAGAAATGCGCCTGAAAGTGAAATTATATCTTAATAAGGTTTGTTATGCATCAAATTAGACAGAATATTTCAAACTTAATTACAGCTTATTATTTCAAATATTATTTTAAAATTGGCTAACAAGACTTGTATTTATTTTCACCAAATATGTTTCAACTTATTTTTGATAACCTACAGCACACGATTTATTTCATATTAATTTTAAATTAAATGAAACCATATTTAAAGCTCGATTAATACGAGTGCAATAAAAATTGTTTCTGTTTTTATCACTCGTAATTTTTCTTTCACATTTTTAACTTTAACTTAGTTTTTATTCTTTTGTTTTTTTTTTTTTTTGTTTACCAAATAGCTTAAATATCATAAAAGATTTTCAGCCTCTCTCTCTCGGTCGCCTGTCCATTGCCAATGATGTGTCAGTTGGCATTTAAAAACAATTTCTCAAACTGTATTTAATTGTTTGCATTAAAGTCAGTTTTACGACTTTCTGTTTCTCTAAAGCTATTGATGTTGTTTTTATTGAATCCAATAATATTTTTGGTTTTGGTTTTGGTTTTGATTTTTATTTTTATGCTATTGGAATCATAAAAGAGATTGAGTTTTGAACTTAGTTTTATGATGGACGCAACTTCAATTTTTATTATTAAAATTGTTGATTGATTTTGCGGTAGAATTTTCTTGTTCGATTTAGTTTCTTTTCTATTTTTATTTTATTTATTTAATTTTATTTCTATTTTAGTTTTGATTTAGTCCTGGCAGTCGGAACAATATTATTTCCATGATAAGCATGTTTACGGAAACTAAGAAGTTAATGAACACTGAATTTTTATCCTGCTTTTATAATTGCGGAAGACAATTAAGTTTGCTGTGATATATAGTACATATATCATATGTTCCGTTATAAATTTGATTAAAAATTAAACAAATTTTTCTCAATAAGGATTTCAAAAGCTAAGTTAAACAGAACGATTATAATGTACATTGCTTTGGCTACTTTTTCATCCATTTCGGATTGTATTTTGGCGGTGACTTGAAGAATGTTAGTTAGTTTTATAATAAACCAGTGTTTTAGGAAATTTATTTTCATCAAAAGATGTTATCGTAATGAATTCTTTTCCGATGTATAGTTTCTATAACAAAAAATTAATATCCTAATAGGTGATACCAATTTAAACTTGTTTATGTTTAAATATTTAAATTAATTCCTGTAAATAAATTTTAAAACTTTAGGCTTTGCCACGTAGTCTGCAGCAATAAGAACAACGCAATGTAATTTATTTTTAACTTTGAATTAATTTTTTATTCACACACTTTTGGGAAAGTTATTCATTTCTTACGCCTTAACTTTATTTTTAGATTGTTTAAAAAATGTTTATTGTTTATTATTTATTTATTTGTTGCAATCATTAAGTTCTAATAAATGATGGTTTTTATTGTTGACCCCAATACCATCATTGTCGTATACGTTTTCGGTTTATGACTTAAGTTTTTGAATATTCAAACAAACCAATTTCCCGTTTTTGCTTTTCTTTCTTCATTTATGTTCTTTAAATATTTATGTCGTTTACGAATGCGAAAAACCAAGCAGACAATAAATGTTTTTATAAGCAAAAATTTAAAAACGCATTATGGGGGGATTTTTATGACTTTTGAAATTGTTTTCATTTCGTTTTTTCGGTTCTGTGAATATTATAATGCCAAGTCATTTGTAATGGTATTCCTTTTATTTTTCTTCTTGCCTGATAATAATAACGATTCAAATTTTCTTTTAACGACATTTTATCAAGGGTAATTTTTTATTATTTTTTTCCTTCATTTTTTTTTATTTTATTTTATTTTATTTCGTTTTTAGCTTTGGTAAAATTAAATATCAAAGAATTTATGCAGAAATTAAATATTTAAATTCATTTCCATTCTTTTCGAAGTTTCTTTTCTTTTTCTGTGACCTTTTTGACAAGTGCCTTGAATAGAAGAAAACTTGCACAATTATTCCTTGGTCATGTTATGTCAGCTTTTATTCTTTGGTTTTTGTTGTTGGAAAATATTCTCTTCATAATTTTCACTGCAAATTTTTGTTACATTATTAATAATTTTTGATTCTGATGGCCAGTGTGACAGTTGAACGTGAAATTAATTTTCAGTTTCAAATACAATCTGACAAAAAAAAAAATTTCATACGACAAGGAAAATTAGTTTTTTTTTAATGGATAGTTTGTAAACAGTGACAAAGAGTTTAGGGTTAAATTCGAATATGGTTCTTAAATATTAACAACGTTTTTATATGCATACGTAAATAGATTGTGATGATAAAAAATAATTGGAAAACATTTTTTTTCAAAAAACGTTTTAAAGTAGTTTGAGGAACATTAATTGAAATTAGTTAATAAACATGTGTTATTGGAGTTGCTTTTTTTTTGTTAATCTAGGTAGTCTATAGCGTAATAATTCTACACTATTCATACCATCCGAGTATCAATTTTAGAAATTTATTTTGGGATAAAGGAGAATGCACATATACACCACAATGGATATTAAGCCTCAAGCGTATACGAATAAGCTACAGACTACAACGGCCCGCTCAAATTTAGTCTGATTTATGCGCTAGAGTCATGGAAAATTTGCGGACATTTGAACGATGTTATATTCCATACATAACGCCATCAATATTCTTTCAAACAAATATTAAATTTCGACTTCTCTCACATACTTTGTGTTGTTTTGTATTTAAAGATAGGCAAAGGTTTAAAAAATTATCCACATATGTACGATTACTTTCATACTTTCATAAATGCTTACATAATTGTTGCTTACATATCAAGGTGCTTACATACATACATAAGTATGTATGTGCTCTCTGCTCAAATTTTATCTTCTTTCAAATCAATTCCACTTACTTTACTTTGTTCTTGTAGCACAAAAGTTTTTGGTAGATTCCGCTAGATTACCATAGTTTCTTAAGGCATTTATATTTCAAGTTAAGTATTCATAGTGCCAAGTCTGCCAACAGGTTTTCAAGATAAGATCTTATATTTTTCCTAAATGGACACATTAAGAAAGCTGTGTATTGGCATATTGGGTTCAATATGTTGCAGGTGGACAGAACATCGCAATTGTTTGGATTGTTACAGATTTTCCTGAAGTTAATTGCACCGTAGTATAGCAAGTATTATGTTAGTTTGTTAGACGTGACGTCATATCGAGCAAAACGAAATATGCCAGATTTCTGGCAAAAACTCGGAGAGTAAATAAAATTGCCATGATTAAAGGGTTGTAATGACCAAAATTTCTTTGTATGAATATTGTGATGCTTTTGTTGTGAAAATTGACTTAATTTTATCAACTAGATTGCTATTAAATATATTAAGAATTAAAATATAATAAGATTTGGTATTAAAATTCGAAATTGAATCGATCTAATTAAACTGGTTGCTTTTTA
Source organism: Sarcophaga bullata (assembly GCA_005959815.1). Lineage (NCBI taxonomy): Eukaryota > Metazoa > Arthropoda > Insecta > Diptera > Sarcophagidae > Sarcophaga > Sarcophaga bullata. Next base: position 598,100 of record QOCX01000058.1, read on the forward strand.
AAACAAATTTTTCTTTTTTTTTTAAAGTTTTCCCTTTTTCTTAAATCTTTATTGAAAAACTCTTTTTCTCTTTTTCTATTCAGTAATTCTCTTCTATTCTTTTCTGATTTGATTATATTGTATGTATATTTCTCTCCTTGCTGGAGAAGTGTTTTATTTTTTATTTTTTGTCGCAATTATATACTAGTTCATGGACACATTTCTACTGTAACAGTTCTTTTCTTTTTTTTATCATCAGTTTCTTCCTCTTGAAACTCCCTTCTTATTATTATTTTTTTTTTCTTTGGCAAATAAATGTTTTAGAAAAATTATCACCATCAGCAGCACTAGCATCATCAGTATTGTAGATGAATGGACGGATGTATGTACCTCTTGCACTTGTACTTGAACACTCTTTAATAGGAGTGTTCTTGAAATGCATTAGAATTGAAATTGTAATGGAATAAATTTGTTTAAATTTAATTCAGTCCGTTTCTGTCAGTCCATTTTTGTTTGAATGTTATTTAAATATTTGTTTTTGTAACAAAATAAAAATAGATTTTTTAAAAATAGAAATTTAAAATTCGAAAAAATTCTTAAAAAAAAAATTTTTTTTTTAAATTTTCAATTCACTAACACCACACCCTATACTCAGTTCATATAGGGTCAGCTTCTTGGCAGCAATTTAGAGATTGATTTAGAGTTCTGTCAGTTTCAGTTTTCAGTTTTAAGTTTTTGTTTATAAGCTTAGCACTGACAGTTTGACTTGATTTAGAAATAAAATGGCTATCTATTCTTATTAAATTTTTTAATTTTCTTGTTCTCCAACACTTTCTCCAACTTTAATCAATATGCCATCAGCAAATATGTTTGATAATATGCTACGGAATTCGTTCCACCAAGGAATTTACAATTTCAATTAAATGGACGGTATAAATAAAGTGCAAATATTCGCACAAATAGTACCAAGAATTATATTCCGTATTTTCATAGTGCATTTTTACAGTGTCCAACAAAATAATTCTATTGCATGTTACTGACCATTATTTAGGATATGTATTGGAACTGTAAAAACATCTCAATTTGACTTCGGTCAGTATAAAAAAGTATTAGTCATTGCCACCCTTTAGCCAGGATTACGACCCAGCTTCTCACACCATTTATATTATGTGTTAATTTTATACTTGATTGACGGCACCTATAGTTTAAAGTCGACTCAGAACTGCAGGTTTTTAAAAAAATTTTCATGGCAATTTTATTGACTTTGCAACTTTTTGTCGTAAATCTGCTGAGAGGAAGTTGCCGTGGCTGAGTTGGGGTTTGTACCGTGCTATCACTTCTAATAAGCCAACACACTACCTACTCGACAACGGCGACTTTTGGCGTTATACTTATAGAAAACAATATGTCTACTATTGGCCAAAGTTGAATGCTTATTGACAGTTTAGTATCGCAAATTGCACGTTTTTTATGTAAAGAAACTGGCATGGGACCATCGATCTTGATTGTTTTGTCTTACCGTTGTTCCTAGCACAAGAAATTTTGTGTGACATTTTTTCTTTAACTTCTTTTTGTATCCAGCTTTATTCAGGTGTTTCTAAACAGGTTTTTTAAAGAATTTTGATTCTGGTTAAGAGAAATGCGATTAAAAGATGAACGGATTTGAAAATGTTCATTACCTTGTTGACAATTAAGCTGCCGGAATGTTTTGCTCCTATGACGTTAAAATTTCTGATGACTTTGTTTTGGACCGAAAGCAGTTTCCAATAAATAACAAAACATTTTATTCTTATGTCGTATCTTATTTTTCAGTCACTGTTTTCCTTTTATGTTCTGTAAAAAATTCAAAAAACTAAACAAAGAAAAAAATAAATTCTCACTTCAATACCGATTAAGTTTGTCTACGCATCTGTACCTTCAATAGGCGTGAAAGTATTCGTAATGTATTGTGATATTAAAGCTAAAGAACATCATCATCTACGAGTGCTATAAAACACTCAAAATTGCCTCAATAAAAACGATGAGAAATAGTATAGTGTTTACAACTGTAGAAGAACAAGAAGAAGAAGTGGGAGATGGCAAGCCATGGCCAAATGGAAAAATGTTGAGAAGAGTTTAACTTCTTCTATCATTCATTGATTCACACATTGGGTCCTACGTTTGGTTGTTCGTTTGTTCGTTGGTTCATTGCAAACATTCAGTAGCAGTTGCGACATTGAGTGCATTTAAGAGTTAAGGCAACATTAACGGTATATGAACACGTACAATATTGGTTTGCAATATCATTGATGACATTCAATGGATGGTTAGTTGGTCGGTCATATGGTTGGACGATTCTTGACTTTATGTTTGAGTTTTTCTCTTCGAGTTCTTCTTTTACCACTTTCAACTTAAATAGAGAGAATTTACAAGCCTTTTTTAAATTTCACGTAACATGGCTGGCCACTAGGACAGAAAGCAAAAAGCAGTGCAGTTTTTCCATTGTATATACATAAGTATTGGTATTGTTTGTTTATGTGTGTGTGTGTGCACGTGTGTGTGGGTTAAAATGCATTTAAGCAAAAGTTTATTTCATTTCTCGTTTATTGCAATTTGTTTCAGTTTTTTTTTGTTTTTGCTTTTTTTTTGTTAAGGTTTTCCCTCAGTTATTTAATATCCACCAATTGACCGACCTGACCTCAAATGAAATGAAATGTTTGTTAGTATTATAGTATAGTGTATGTACGATATTAACTGTAAAAAAAAGAAGGTCTAGACTATAGTCAAAACTTTGTTGTATGCATATACATAAAGGCAATACCACAGCCATATTAAAGGAGAATATATTTTAATACAAAGAGTATTTTAAAAATCGTTGGCGCCCTTTTATAGTCATTACTGCTGAAGTGTGTGGTATAGTGTGAATCCGAAGAAAAATATTTGTTCTTGTAGATGAGAGCAAAAGTAAGTTTAAAAGAATTTTGGCTTTTTTTTTTGCTGCATTGCAGACAACTCATATGTCTACAGATGTATTATAATGTTATTTTATAAACGCTATAAGATTAAACTACTTTAGTTATTCATTTATCGAAACATTTTTAAAACTGGACCATAAATTTAACTAAAAAACCAGCGTTTAATTGCAGGCATATTTTCTTGCCGTATTTGTTTGAATCTAAAATATTACTTTGAAATCTGCCTACTTACGGTACTGATTTCAGACAAAAACGCTATAAACCGAAAACACTTAACGGGTTTTTATTAATAAAGTTGCTGCTTGTAACCATCAAAAAATCTTTACATCCCATGGGAAACCCGGTTTTTTCTTTCTTGCAACACAGGAAAGTCCGAAACGGACAATTCAGAATCCTTTTAATTCCATCACAGATTACGTCTACTGAGTATTTGTAAGAAATTTTTCTTAATTCTAAAAAATAGATAGGAGATAATCTTATGATGAAGTCGCTGAAGTCCCGTATGTATTTTTAATAAACGTGAGGCCACGGTTGAAAACCCAGATCAGGCATTTCCAATAAAATGAAGTACGAAAATATATTTCTTCGGCAGATTTCTGGCAAAAACTTTCAGAGTAAATAAAAATTGCCATGAATAAGTTTCTCAAGAATTTGCCCTATAGAGTCGCCTTTAAACTATAGGTCCCGCCACTCATTTATGAAATTAACACGCACAACATATGTTGTGTGAGGAACTAGGTTCTAATCCTGCCGAAAGGGTTGTAATGACCGATTTATGTATGCATGCTATATCTTATTCAAAGTATTGACCATCGTTTATAATTTATTTTAGCTTAAGAACCCTTAATTTTTTTTTTGATACAAGAACAAGGAAACGCCATACCCTAATTTGAATTCAAACAAATGGCAGACAAACGGGGATGAGGCAAAAGTTTAAAGTCAAAATGGTTTCAATGGCTTTTAACTGATTTTGAAACACGTAAATGAGAGTTGCCGTGATGGAATACTGAGGCTGTATGTATGGTTGGTTAATTTTCGCTTTGAACGTATCAATAGCAATCGGAGCAGAGACTCCCGATTTCAAAAATTACAATAGATTTGATTTTTTCTGATCTTTTTAAATACAGAGGATTGTCCTGGTGCCATTTTTCACCGTTAGATATGCAGCAGAGACTTTTTTTCATAACGTGCAACATTTCGAAAATACAAATTGGTCTCGCTACATCTCTTGGCTTTGACAAGTGCGATAATGAAATGTCTGTTTTGAAACTATTACTTGTGTGATTGCAACTGATTTTGTAAGAATTTATCATCTTTAGTCTCTATACTCCATGTTAAAATCACTATTTTTGAACCGCTCAAACCCCGTCTAGCGAAATAACACGTTCTACTCGGTGTATTTTTTCAATGTCTACGTACAGCGTATGCGATATGACAAATTGTTTGTATAGCGTAAGTTATTACTTCGTTTCTTTCCAGTAGAGTTTGAATTCAAATTATAAACATATATGGACTACCAGTATTCCACGCCGCCAAATAAAAGTAATTGACGGTGGACCACGCTGGATAGAACGGATTACAACTGTTGAAAATGAGGTGATAAACAATCGAAGTGTATCAGCAAAACTTGTTCACAAACTGGAGGAATAAAGCAAACCCTGAGGCGAATTAATTCGACATTTACAATGTTTTTAATTTATATAAGAATAGGTAGCAGATATTTACTCTCTTAAAGACCGTTTAGCTTATTAAAGATTCAAACTATTAGTAAAATATGTGGCATATGATTTATAAATCCTTCGCCTAATTATTATTGACCGGTTTAGAGTGTATTGTTAACGTACATTACCAAAAAAGAAAAAGAAAACAATTAATAGTGAATAGGCATTTATTTTTTATGTAGGTTTTGTAATTATAAAAATTGTTTGGTTTGAAAAGAAATTGTTTCTCTGTAGACTTTCGTCCGTTTTATATTGTTTTTTGTCTTAATGCTTCATGATTTTCATACTTCTGTTATCCCAAATCTATTCATACTCCTGCTATTATTTCATTTCATAGAATTTTTTTTGCTAATAAAATATACAATAATGATTATAAAAATGTTTAAAGAATGAATCCCTTTCTTCCACTCTCTGTCTCTCTCTCTCTCTATCTCTCTATCATTTTTTCTTGTTGGTTAGATTAGAATAGGAAAGGCGTGTTTTGTTTCGACTACATTTTCTAAAAGAATTATTTTATATATGAAATGTATCTACAGCATCTCAGTTACAAGGCTAAATCCGTTAGAACATCCTACTTTACGTATAATCGACTCCCTTACATATAATATTTTGTGTAGAAAATGTATTTTATGTCTGACATTTAAACGATGCAATATCCGTTATTTGGCATTATCATCATCATAAGTTGTGGTTGAAAGTGAATTTGTTCGTCTATCTGTGTGGTGCGGTGTGGTGTGCTGTGCTGTATATTAGAAGGCAGGATTGTTGTTTACTTAAGTTCCATGGAGTTTCATGGGTATGAGTGTTGTACGTATAACATGGTTTGGAATTAATACGTTTGGGTGTATGATGCGCTCGTAAACTATACTTAGCTGGCTAAAAGAAATCGTATTTTGAATAAGAAAGGTGTGTTTGACGTTGAAATTTATTATTATTTCTTGCTCAGAAAAAAAAAACTGACTTATTAAAGATAATATTAAATTTTTTGAAAAAAGAAGTGCTCTGAAAATATTAAAAATTTAACATTGGATTTGAAATTCTTTATTTTATTCAATATAATAGAAATTTATATAAAAAAAAACAACAGAAAACATAACTAACTACTAACGTTTATGCTTTAATTGCGCTTTAAATGCTCATTAAATTACTAAACGGCTTGGAGAAAGTCGCCGTTTAAGTTATTTTGTAAAAGAGAGTTCCAAAGCAGGCTTATTATTTGCATTGAATTGCGCTTTAATATTTATACTAAGATTTATGAACAGTTATAACACACACACATACGTAAAAACGTCAAAACAGTGTAATTTCCGTTTTCCTTATTCACTGTTTTTTTTATTAATTTTTATTCAATTTTATATTCCTGTCTCCTTTATAATTTTTTTTTTTTACAAAAAAACGGAAAGGGAACATTACTTGTTACATTTCCATTTAAATTGGAAAATTGTTATATTATATGTATGAATTACTCTATTGTGACTTTAAAGGAGGCTTTGCATGAGAATAATGAATGGTTATATATACATATGTATGTATTATATATACATACATACCAAATCCACATACATACTTACGTATTTTTGTTTCAATGTCTACTTCAGTAAAAATTTTTAACAAAAATACTGGCATAACTCATGATAACGTAGACCGCATCGAAAACACAGAATTGTTGATTATACAAATACGTAGCGAAGGATAGGTAACTCAATACAAACTCCTGCTTTTATCTCCTTCGTTTTTTGTATTTGTATTTGTTTTATTGCCACTTTTTGTGTGATTAGTATGCCACTCTAGCTCTTTTATGTTGATTCTTTGCGGTATGGTGCAACATACGCATACGATATAAACATAAATTTCTTGTTTCAATTCTTTGTTTTGGCTTTAATTTTACAAAAAAGCTTTAAGATTTATAATAATTTATAAAATATCTTATAGACATATTTATAAGAAGATATTAATGTACACCTTACAGGTAAATGTCTGTTGATTTATACTTTAAGTTTAATCCTGTAGTTCTGATAAATTACGTTGGTCGGATAAGCCAAGGTATAGGTTTCAATTACATTTCTGGTAATTAGATTCCCTAATCTATCCTGTACATATATTTCTAAAGTGTACAGTGTCCGATCATAACAATTCCTGAATAGTCTGATGCAATACGCAAAGCTCTTCCGTCAATCAGTAGTTGTCTCACAGACTCTTATCTTCCCTCTTCATAACGTATTATCCTTCCAAAGTCCCTTTCCCATATTACGAGAATATTCTGCTGGCCATATAAGATGTGTGTCAAGCCCATTTGTCTGTTCGTCAGAAAGGGGTGAAACTATTTTTCGGGCAAGTCCCATACTGATTAGCCACCTGACTGTCAGATAGTATTTCTATGTCTCGTCCTTTGAAATTTTTTGATAGAGCAAACGTTTCCTAAGAAGGAGTGTAAGCTCTCTTAAGTTAGTGTATAGCTTTCCAGTTATCCTTTATCTTTTATTACTCACACTCATTTTACGACACTTACAGAATTATAGATTTCATTAATGCTGTCCAGACAACAGTTAAGACGACAGCTGGTAGCCTCGTCACAATCCGTCAGTTCTCATCGCCCTGTTATGAATTTTGTGTTCGATCTGGGTAGAGCAAACTGTGCCATTCTTGAAATACTAACTCCGCGTTAATTTGCAGTTCCTTTGGCTTCGTTTTCCCGACAAAATAATAAAAGATAATAATGGCCGTTACAATAGGAACTTAATTAAAATTGATTTTTAATAAAAATAATTTGCACTATAAGTCAACCTTTTTCATAATTTAAAATGTCACATCCCTATCGAATTTAAAATATTTTCACTAGTGATTGTAAATATTTAAGTTTATTCCGTAATTTAACATTTGTTTCCATAACAATTCTTCTATTTAACTTTGTTTTATTGTTTTATTTATTTTTATTTGCGCATTTATTTATTTATTTCTTTTTATTTTTTCTTTTTTTTTTATTTTTTTGTTGTAAAAACATCAATTGGTAGAATGCAATCAAAACGAATTCTTTACTAAATTGTTGTAAAAACAATGAACAGGTTTTTCAGTTGCTGTGCTATTGTCCCCGTCTATCTAAATATTTTGTAATGTTAAAAAAAAAAAATAAATAAAAACAAAAGCTAAACGCCACCCAATACAGTAAACAGTATGGAATCATAACCAACAAAAAAATCAATGTTGTACTCTTGTTATTGCCACATTGTCGGTCTTCGGTGATATTTGGAGAGAAAAGATTCATGACAATATAAACTGATGAAAACCGTAAAATTTGATTGTCATTTAGGGTTTGTAGGTAATTATTGGTTAGAAACACCTTTTTATTACCACATAAATAACGTTAAAAACAAAAAAAAAACAAAATCTTTCACAGAATTTAAGGGCAAACTCTTAATTGAAACGTCTACTGTGAACAAAAAGAGCGCCTGATGCCAATGTGAGAGGAGCTTACCTGCGGGGGCTTATTCGGAGGGCTCTTATCCATTCATCTTATCTTTCTTATCTGCGTCAGTTGCTTAATACACGTGAAATAATTTCAGTCGGCAACAATTCGCCTTTGCAAATGCTTACGCAAATCAATCACGTTCAAAATGTCATTTTTCGAATCGTAAATAATGTTTTCTCTTTTACAACAAAAACATCATTTGAAAAAAAAAATTTTTTTTAAATCTTTTAAAAATTATTTTCTATTTGAAATCACCATACGCCATTCTATACTAACAAACTATAGCATATTGTTGAGCAAATGGTTTATTGGGTTGCATTGTCTATTGTATGTAGACTCTGTTACACAGAAAATATTTTCTTTAAATTCTATTCAAAATATGCAATGTTCAGTATATAATACCTATTATTTTATAGTAAATGTTATTGTGGATATCGTCAGTTGGAAAGCGAAATGTCATAAACGGTTTTGACAAACATTCAATTCAATTCTCCAATAATCTTTTCGTCGACAGCCAGTAAGCTGACCAACAATTCCTGAATAGTCTAATGCAATGCTTAATGCTCTTCCGCCAATAAATAGTTGTTTCACAGTCTCGTATCTTTCCCCCTTTGACAAAGTAATATCCTGCCAAAGTCCCTATCCCATATTACGAGAACATTTTGCTGGCTACCTAACAAGTGTGTCAAGCCCATTTGTTGACCAATAATTTTGTCATTTTTTGGGCCATATCCTCCTTGCAAAATTTGGTGCGAACTATTAAGAGCTTGAAATTTGATAGCTTCGCTCATTCCAAAAAGGTAAATTATCTAAAATATTTTATTTTGTTATCGAATATCAGAAGTTTGTCTCCAACTGTCAGAGAAATTCTCAGCAATTTTTATACTGGTTACGGCTCACAGTATATGTGGTTGATGTAGCTGAAAATAATTTTTTTAAATCATTTATCGATATATTTTAATTTTGGATATTTTAAGTTTTAGTTATCGATACATGTACATGTACTTATACACTAATAGTCTATACTCATACGCACAGTAACAATTGAATTGTAAACATTAGCTGCAATTGAATTTTATATAGATATGTATGTATGTATGTGAGTGAGTATTTATTTACGTATGCATATGTCAAGCTTATCAAATCCTTTCAATAATTGTACAAATAAATTGATGACCGATGTTCAATATCAGATTTATAGTCCTTGCCATCATCATCAGTACATACACATATCCTTACATAGACGCAAAACAATCACAATTATTGTTTAAGCTTTCAAGAGATACTGTTATAAACTCATGCACACACACATCCAAATACATATGTGCATACATACGAAATTCAATCATTCATGCACTGATTGATTTACCCATTCACTTACTCACTTCTGCTTTCATTCAACAATACGAATTCTTGAAATGCGAACCATTTGTTCGATAAGTAATTTCTACTATTTCATTATTTATCTCTCTGGTTGCCATCATTGTTATTAGATTTTCTAGGTTTGTTTTGTACGATATATTCTGTAGCTTTAAACTCTCTGCATACGAATGTATCCATCTATCTATTCATTTATATAACAATTACAAACCAAGTCATGATCAGAACAGCTCTTTATCGATAACCAACTATAGTGTAGGACTTAATAAATTCAAAATTTAATACAATTTCTGCTCATGTTACCACTACTCTCTCTATACTACGATACATTGAAAAGGCGAAATTATAAAGCGTGTGATGATGTATGGCTTTAAAATTGTTTTAATTTTTTGTGTGTAAATTTTTGAAATTAATTTTTCTATCGTAAAGTTTAAATACATGAACATTTTTATCTCATCTCTCTCTTCTCAAACATCTCAGAGTATGAAATAAATTTAAAATTTATAAAAAAAAATTAATTTATAAATTGAATAATACAATATGCCGATTTCTTTTTGGAGTGGGTGTAGTCACAATTTTAAATTCTATATTTAAATTACTGTGTGTGTGTGTTTTTGTTTTTATTTATTTCATATTTCACCTCCTCTCTAGTTTTTCGGTTATTCGGTTTTATTTGCTTTTATCCCTTTGCTTCATCAATTATGTTAAAATTTTATTGAAATATTGACAATTAAAATTATAAATTGATTGCCTAATGAACAAACGTTTTGATGTCTCACATAAATACATATCCGAAGCCTGTATTTGGCTTTTATTAGCAAGTATTTATTTGTATACAACATTATCATCATTATTATTTTGAAAATCATCATGTTTATTTAACACACAATCAGTAATTGAAATAACGTTTGAAAATGTTTCAATTTAAGGCACCAAGCAGTGGGAAAAGGGTGTTTCATATTTTATGTTCTTTATTGTCTTTGATTTAAAAAGGTGCAGTTTTCGAAATGAGTGGTATGAGATAGCTATTGGTTCAAGAATTCCAAAACAGTTTTAGCTACGTTCGGGTAACACTTGCCACAGGAGTTCTAGCAGACGAAGCTAGTTGTATTGGTAGATGATTTGCATATTTTTAGTTGATGACTTACATTTTTCTGGTCGATAACTGGCATTTTTCGGTCATTGACTTTTATTTTGAGGCGCTCTGTTGCAAGTCGAACTCTTTTGAAAGCTGAAATGTTCCTACAAAGCTCCCGATAAATATGACAAGCTCTAAGAGAACCCGCAGGGAAAGTGATAAGATAAAAAGCCTTAAAGTTGAAGATATGTTGGCATGACTGGACGTAGTTAGCCTATATAATTGATTGGAATATTCATTCAAAAGTAAATATCTCTATACAATACTAATATTTGTGATCTGAGCTTCATCATAATTTAAAACATAACATACAATGTTAATTATAAATTTTTATATTTAATCCTTCTCCTCATTTACAGAATTTCAAAATCTCGATTGTCGATAAAGTCATTTTGACTTGAACAATAGTAAATATTTACATGATTTAATAATCACTAAACAGTACAACAAATTAAGTTGTTCTTTGCTTATGTGGTTTCTAAATGGTTGGTTTTAATTGGGTTTTGGACTAATTCATCAATACAATACTGCTATACAAACTTAAGCAACGGAAATAGAATTAATTTATCGTTCTTGTCTTGGTATTTACATATCAAGGGTTTAGAATGTGTATACATATATATGTACATACATAGAAATAGCACAATATTAGTCGGAATAAGATAATTCTGTATCTTGAAAACACTAATGAATAGAAGAAATTAATTGTTTTCAGTTATGTGCAGTAGAATGTGAAGTGAAAATAGAAATTGTATTTGAAAACAGGTACCTTGAATAGTTAGCGATTGCTTAGCACAGTATTGTTAGGGTAATATGTCAAAATTCCGCGATAAAAGCGATAACATAATCTAGGCGGTTAAAAATATTAATACTAGTATTAACGGTATTCCAATTCGATAACATCCAATTCGATAACATCTAATTCGATAACATTCAATTCGATAAAATAACGAAAATCGTCAAAAGATCGCAATTGTAAGTATTGTTCAGAAGCTAAACGACACACACAAAAAGTTATTTGAAGCCATTTGAAAATGAAAATGGTTCTCAGGCTTTGTTAATTGAATTTCATTTATAATTGGTATTCATCAGAACAATTTTTTTTTTTCTAATTATCGATCATTTCTTATATAATATTTCAAAATTAACGAAAAAGAAAATTAATTTATTTTATTTCTACACTTTTAGGATCGTAATAATGCTCAATCATCATGTGCTGGTCTGTTTGTAGGTGCCCATCTGGGCTTTGATTATCCTGGTGTTTGGATGCATGTCGATATGGCCACACCGGTTCATTGTGTAAGTAAAATATTTTTCTTCAAATAATTTTAAATTTTTCTTTCAACTTTTTCTTATTTCTTTGAAATAATCGTTATTAAAAGCCATTCAATACAAGCGTAGATCAGAAGAACCATAGAATTGTAGCTTAACTGAAGTAACGATTTTATTTTCTGAAAAAATTCTATCCAAACATCACGAAAGAACATAACCTTTAACATAACCTCATTGTTGCTTTGTACACTTTGTACCAGCGTAATTCAATAGCTTTGATGCTCTGTAAGGGAGTAAGGCATCTGTCTAGTTTTTTAAAATCGAAATTCGAAAATCTTCTAACACAAAAACGTATTTTTAAAGTTGCTAAATTGTAAAATAACACCTAAGCGAACTAAATCTGGCAAGTGAGTTAATGCCAATGTTGCCTTATTTCCTTAAGATCGTCACATAAATGCTGTAGTAACTTAGTATACTCGTTGATTGTATTCTTATTTGACGATAATCAATAGAAATTATCTCACGCATATCTAAAAATCACGTCCATGTCTTTGCCTGCAGATAGAACTGACTTTGCTACAATTTCCTCACTCAAGTCAATTGCTTTATGTATTCTTTTGTCTCAGGTGTGATTCAAAAGCTTGAATTTTAATGCTTAAATATCAGTTCTATCTATCATCTTCATGATGGTATTATTTTTCTATTGCCTGTAAACACAGCTATCGTCTTCTATACAGTTTCCTCATATCGAAATATACACAATGGGCCACTTATCTTCAGAGTACCACTGTCTAATGAGTTAATCTATTTAAAATCTTTTCTCTTTTTTTTATATTCTAGCTCTACTTTTTTGTCTTCTTCCAATCAATCGCATTTGAATTAATTTTGTGCAATCTTAATTATATTTTTTCCATTTTCTCTTATTTTAGGGAGAACGTGCCACTGGTTATGGTGTCGCATTGTTGCTTACCTTGTTCGGTAATCATACCAACTGTAATATGTTGCAATCAATGGCCAACAATGATGTGGAGCCACCAACAAAGCGAATCTGTCGTGATTGAGTAGCCACACAAACACACACAATCACATCAACTGCAAGTAACTTATCAAGTATAGAACAGCTTTAACAATAAACAAAAATGAGAAATACTAAAGATTGGAAAGAAATCAAATCAAGTGGAATATATATATATATATATCTGTACATATATATATAAAGTGTACTGTAATATCTAGCACGGTTTTTTCTCCTCTTTTCCTATTTTCAATTAGATTGCATCCATTGGTTGGTATTGAATGTTTTTCTCCCTCAACACTGCGGTTTTTTTTTATTATGACTTATAATGAATTTCTTTTTCAGTTATTAAATTGTATATTCTTTTGATTTGTAATAAAGTTTGTTTTTTTTTTCTCTCGTTCTTCACATTTTCCGATTTTTAATATTTTGTTTTTGCTCTGATAAATATTTTTTTTTTTTGTTTTTTGCTTTGAGTTCTTCGATTAAGTTTTATATTTTGCGTTTTTAATTTATACTTTGATTTCAAAATAAATTGAAGCAATTTCTTTCGTGGACTGAAATCTATTGGAGTTTTTGGTTTCATTAAGTTTTTGTTTGTTACAATGTCCTCTTTTTCTCTGCTCTTTTGCAAAAATTGAGGTTGCCTTACTATAAAGCACCAGCAAACAATTTTATTTAAAAGAAAATTAATAACTTTTTATACGAATATAGTAAATCGATAAGCATAATATCATATTAATTTATATAATACTTTTTATAAATACTTATTATAAATAAGATTTGAATAAATATTTGAAAAAAATTTCCTCTATTGGAATTGTATTATTTATTTTACATTTAAATATGTTTGTTGGGTAAAAAAAAGGAACTTTGCTTTTTCTTGTTCGAATATCTACAATTGCAATTATGGAGTTTTTACTGTTGTAGTTTTATAAAAAATGCCATGTTTTGAGAATTCTAGTATTCAACTTCAGATTTATATTGTTTCGATTTTATTTTTATTTTTTTTTTGTTGTTGTTGTCCTATTCTTGTTGATTCTATTGTTTTTATTTCAGCTTATTCATTCAATGATTTCTTTTTTTATTAAAACTTTTCAATTATTTGGCTACTGTTTGCATAATTTTTTTAAATGATTTTTTTTTCTTGTTGAATTTTGCAAATCATTGAATTTTTTTTTTACTTTGGGGTTCCTTTTGAAATCCTTATTATGAAATGTTTAGCAAAATGTATTCACAATTTTTTGCCATGGAGATGTTTGCGTTTTTTGTACGGAAAATTGTGAAAAAAAGAAAATACAATACTTAAAATCATTTACAACTAAATGAGTGCTTATCGTGTTCAATCTCAGTAAAGTGGTGGTAATGATTAAAGCGTAAAATTGTTTCTTATGGTAATCACTTTAGGGTAATTCTTCTATAGGATGGACGTATTCAAGTACTCTGATATATTTATTGTACAAGTGCGATGTTTCAATCACCCTAAAGCAGGGGTTACCAAAAATTTTTTGGTTGTGTATTAGTGAGTATTTTGTGAGTAATTTGATTTTCTTTTCATCAACATACATAAAGTTATACATCTTTAACTCGAAAATTAGGGATTGTTTTTTTTAGATATTTGGTGGGAACTACTTTGGTTCATAAATTTCCTCACCTACTAATAAAACCCTTTAAATTTTTCCAAAAACAAAAATGCTTCATGTCTACAAAAAAGCTATTCCCTTTCCGTATCATTTAAATGTCTTAAAATGTAATTTAAGAACATATTATACATTGGATTTTAATAAAAGCATTCTTAAAATATTTACAACTTAAAATATTTTTTGAGTGTAAACCTGAAAAAAAAATATGTTAGCATCCGCCCACATGTGCACTCGCCGCGGTCTGATCAGCGACTAAATGAGAGAGCATAAGCAATGTGTGTGAATTCACTCAGCACAATTGTGCTATGAAATGGTAATCCCTGTTTTAATGTTGTAAATCAGAGATCAGCAATGAGTATTTAAAAAGATGAGTAGATTCGAATCATGCTCATAATTTCTGATATTTTAATATCATACTCATACCACTCATATTCAAAGTTTGAAGTACTCATCATACTCATACTTAACACTACGCATGAGGTTTTTGAATTCTACTCTCTATGACTCAACATATACAAGAATCACAAAATAAGTATGAATCGTGAGCGAACACTACAATCGCCAAAGAAGTTTATTGAAATCGTAAAAAAAAAATCACAAGAAAAAATAAGTATATAAATTGAAAGGTTTAAATATACATACATATGTATTAGAATTAAACAGTTTAATCAAATCAGATACAATATTATATTAAAGTCGAAGCAATTACAATTGCCAGGTTTTAAATAATATTTTCATACGATATTGCTTCTCAGGAATTTCGGTTAAGATTTAAGGAATTCAGTTTCAAGGAATTTAGTTTATTTTAAATTAACTTGCTTTAATATTCTCTCTAAATTAGCTGAAGAATGTGATAATACTAAATTTATTAGTCAAGGCTGGAAATTAAAAGCTAAATTTTTTTTATTTTTTTTGAAATTTTTTTCCCAAAAATCGAGGTTTTATATCATTTTATAGAAAAAATTATTTAATTTTTAAACAAGCTACACCAGCAATAATATTGCGTCACCTATATTTACGTGTGTTGTAAACATTAGGGGATCAGAAGCCCTTAACGTTCTGGGCATGAAAATTCAGTGTGATGTTCGCTAGAACCGACACAATTTTTTTTAGCGCCTAGGCTAAATGATAAAAATGTGAGTGTATTTGTGAGAGGCATGTGATAAGCCAGAGGAAAATTGTTAGTAATATTTTCAAGTGTAACCTAATATGTATATGTAGTGGAAAATATAGAAAATTGAACAGCGCCAAATCCCTAAAGACAGCGTATTTAACTTGACAACTACATACGTACATACATAATTGGCCATTACCACCCTTCAGTCAGGATTACGACCTAGCTTCTCACACCACTTATGTTGTGTGTGTTAATTTTATACGTATATCATGAGTGGCGGGACCTACAGTTTAAAGTCGACTCCGAACGACAGATTTTTTTGAGAAGCTTTTCATGACAATTTTATTTACTCTCAGAGTTTTTGCCAGAAATCTGCTGAGAGGAAGTCGCCGAAGAATTTCATATTTCGTTTTTGATGACTGACCGGGGATTCGAACCCTGGCCTTTCGTCTAATAAGCCAACACACTACTTACTAGACTACGGCGACCACGACAACTATTCTTACAAAAATGGAGATCATTTCTCATTGTTATTAGTGAATCTCATTGAAAAATAGTGAATCCTACTGTAATATTTTGTTGGGTGTATAATTGAAAGTTGAAAAATGCGACCTGAACCTTCTTCTTTAGAAGCTGCCAAGCAACTGAGTGCGAATTTACGCTCTTTTTAATTGAACATTGTTGATGTTCGCGTCCTATGTGTGTAAAAACCCGAAGATGTTGGGCCACCGGCGGCTATTGGTGCCGACGTCTGATTATAATCCTTTCAGTCAGAATTAATAATCTATACACGAAGTTCATGGGACAATTGGCCCATTCTGCTATCAACATTATCGTCCTAGTTAGGAAGGAATACACCAACTGGTAGAAATCGAAACCTATAACCCTATGATTATTTGATCCCTTGACAAATAAAGTTTGCCAAACCTTTTCTACTATCCTCTCTATATAAACACGTAGAACTTAAAAGGGTCTGGCCAAATATTAAAAATTTAGTTACACATACATACGCAAGCAATTTTTTGCTTTTCTCTATTTCTCTATTCGAAGATTAAAGGCAAATTGGACTAAACTCAACTGAATTGAATAATTGAATGAATGAATGAATGAATGTGTGAGTGATTGAATGAGTGTTTGCTTGCAAGAGTGAGTGTGGGTTGTAATAAAGTATGCTTGAGGCTTATGTGTTGAAATCTAGTATTTACAACAGAAGAACAAGGCAAGTGACTGACTGTAGTAGTCTGACAAACATATCTAAAGAATGTTCCGATGTGAGAAAAATGTCTGCATTGAATTTTAGTTTAATTGAACAAAAATATAAAAAGCAGTCAGGTGCAAATACCAAATACTCGTATACAGAGCACTTTAAAATCTACTTTACGTAACTTATAGATGTTTTACTTTTTTTTTTCCTGTTTTACTTAGAAATGCATCTTGTTTGTATCCTTATACATACATACATACATACATACATACATACATATGTATATGGTACTAATAGTTTACAAGTATAATATATTTGTCCTGTCAAAACAGGGTGTGGAGATAAAAGAATTTTTATTTCCGGCACTCAAACTAAGGAAGTGATACAATATTCGTGTTTAAGAGACCTTGAATTTAAAGTATTGCACGCAATAGCTGTGTGCAGGTGGTATTGGACACAATAGTACATGGGTAGTGTGAAACATTTTGTTTTATTATTGAAAATATTGAACCTTCGGTGTTAAGACATACTTTGCGAGAGCTTGTGTTTCCAGTGAAGACCCCGTAGTCCAGTAAGTATAGTGTTGGTTTACTTGACGTGAGGGCACACTTTAATAAAACGAAATATGAAAGAATATTTCTTCGTCGACTTACTCTCAGCAGGGTTCTGACAAAAATTCGGAGAGTAAATAAAATTGCCATGAAAAGTTTCTCAAAAAATCTATTGTTCGCAGTCGACTTTAAACTGTAGGTCCCGCCATTCATGTGTAAAATTAATTAAAGTGGTGTGAAAAACTAGGTCGCAATTCTAACTAAAGAGTTGTAAAAGTCAATTACGCGTGTATTTAGTATAAAAATAAGGATTCCATGCAATCCTATCTGATCCTTGATGACGTTTGAACTGTGGCCTTACGTCTAATAAACCAACACACTACATACTATTATTTACTGCAAAGAGTAATAGTAGCCGCTCTTAATCACTCAAACTACACATAGCCGTAGTTTTCTTTAAGCATTTCATTTAGAAGTTCGTAATGAAATCGATTTAAATTGAAATCATTTAACTTGCTAATGCAAATATTAATTTTATTGCAGCACCCTGTATAGTTTGCAGCCCATATGCCTGTGTTTAATGTTACCAAAGTAATAAAGTACGATGTACAAGTAAAACTCAAAAGTAGGAATAAAGAAATAGAAACCGAAGTAACGAAAGAGACTAAAACCGAGAAATGGAAATAAAAATGGAGAATAAAACTTTAACTAAATCAACATTAGTTATCACTGAAAAGTATTGCATAAAGAAAGCACAAAAAAAAAGAAAAAGAAAAAGAAAACGAAACCTTTGCTCTGCATTTTCACCTGTAGCCTTTATTTTCTTATGTCTTATGTGAATACCGAATGCGATAAAAACTTTACCTTCAGAATATATAGAAGAAGAAGAAGAAGAAAAAAAGAGTTGAGTTTGATTGTAATACATTTGCCCTTAATTCTATTTCTGGAATACTTTTTTTCCCATTCGCAATGAAAGGCCAGGCAATGCCGTAAAAAATTACCATTGAATATGGCAGGAGAAGACAAAAAAAAAAAAAAAAAAAGAAAAACGATTTTTTTTAAGCTGGAATCTGTCGACTAGTGTTTATAGAGAAAATTGTTGCAAAGAGTGATTGGTTTATATAGCTGGTACTTAGAAAGAGTCTAGTAATAGGTTTGAAGTTCTAAATATGGCAACGAATTTTACTTTCATGCCATACAACACCACATGTGCTGTATGAATACAAAAATGATTCATTATTTGCGAAAATTTTTAACATAAGATTTCAAATTCAAATCTTATCGCAATATTTATTAATTTTTTCATTTTGTTCTTATCAAACTTATGCTACTCGATACATGGCTCTTGTATTTTTTAGTTTTTTTTTTGGTAATCGCAACAGTTATCGGGCGATAACTGAGGAGACGTGAGGTATTTTAAACGTAAGTATGGTAGCTGATAAGAAAGATGATGGTGTTGCTTGTAACTAAAGGATCCCAAACTTTATTTACAAAGGAATTCTCTACTAAAGTACGATAATTAAACAAAATACTGTAGCAGGGAAAACCATTCAATCTAATTTGATTTGCTTTTTTTTTTATTTGTTCGTCCCGAAATGGGCTTATCGCACACAAACAGAGGAGAAAGTCTGGTATAAATTCACAACGTGCCACTATGCGTGCTCAAGTGTGCTTTAAACCTTGGCCTGGTAAAAATTTCTAAATGTAGTCCCTATCTCGTACGAGAAAACTTTTCCCAACCGTACTCAAAAGTTTAGATACCCTGACGTTTTTATAAGAATTGTTTGTAAGGACTGTTGCCAATCTTTTACCAACGAGCCATATTTTAAAGTTTTGAAATGCAAAATAATCAAAGGATAGCTAATCTGCCGAATTAGATGCATGTTGAAGCAATTCCAATTATAATCAATTGATATTGACCATCGAATAGTGGATATGTGAATTGGTGCCTTGTCTTGTTGAAACAACACTTTCTTTTGCATCAAATGCTGGCCTTTTTCCTTACTTTCATTCCTAAAACATCGCAGTACGCCACTAATCTGCTCACTGTGGGTTGTTTTTCCATTTTAAAGATAATAAAATAACTTCATGTCTTGTCCGTTGCATATGTGAAGGATGTGAATCCATGACTTGTCCGTTGCATATGTGAAGGATGTTAACCCATGTCTCAGTACAGAATATCACTTGTTGGAGGTTTAGTTTAGTCCTTACAAACCTTCAATCAGGATTACAACCTAGCTTCTCTCACCACTTACTTTGTGGATGTTACCCATAAATGGCGGAATCTACAGTTTACAGTTGTCTCCGAACGGCAGACTTTTCTTTTTAAGAAACTTTTCATGGCAATTTTATTTAACACTCAGCGTTTTTGCCAGAAATCTGTTGAGATGAAGCCAAAATACTACCCACTACACTATGGCGACTCTCTGACTACTAAACATTTCTAAGAGGTAACATCTCTTGATGTTGAGCGGTAATATTATGAGGTCTCTGACAAGTCGGTGGTCGTCTGGATGTATTATTTGAAGTGACAATGGAATTTAAAATCCCATGGTGAGAAATTTTCCCTTATTACGATAGACATTTGTATATTAGTTTGGTTCGAGTCCATTTCATTCATTTAGGAGAGGTAGGACTATCACAAAGTCATTCTTCATGACTTTATGTCTTTGCTAATTTTCTGCTTTAGTTTCGTTACTCCAGCTCTTTCAACAAAATAGAAGACTGGTCTACTGTAAGTCCCAGGATAATAGGATTGCTGAATTTCTTTATCTATAAAGATCCAAGGGCTATTTATTTAGAGGTTGATAGGTTAGGTTAGGTTAGAGTATTAGCCTTGATGCTAAAAGCTCACTTGGGCACGCATAGCGGCCCGTTGTGATACCCGTTGTACTGTCTAAGTTCTCCAAATCAGGGAATAGAAGTTGATAGAAGCTTCATAATTTGTATAATTTGAAAACCATGGTGAAGTGCTTACAAACCAAGCAATTCAGATTTGGATCCAGATAAGGACAAAAAATTTTTCGATGCAAACCTGAAACTGAACTTTAAGTTTTAAATCCCGGCTGCTCCTTTCGTGTCAGAGGAATTCTTGAAATGTTAAAAAAAAATGGATTACAAATAACACAAACAAAATATTTCCTTAACAGCATATTATGTATCCGTAAGCTTAGACCCTTTAGATGACACTCTAGCTAGCAAATCATCTCAAGCAAATGGTAAAGTATTACTAAATACTTGAAACAATGTTGTGCAGCTACTTCATCTGTTACCGGTGCATAAAACCATATGACAAATAACAAATCTTTGCTGGAATTAATAAATTTCATCATTTTGATTTACATTTTCAAAGCAGTTGTAACGTTTAGAAGAAGGCATGTTAAAACAGATGACAAATATACGGTAATTGATTAAAAGGCATAAACGTACATTCAACGGCATATACACACAACCAACAACAGAGATTATCGTATGTATGTACATAGATAACGTACGTCCTGTAAGTTTGATAACAACTGCTCTAACAGTGAATATGTAATCGTGAATAAAACTCACGTTGACGTTGTTCAAATGTATCAATTCTATTGGAATGAATAAGGAGTGATAACTGTTGTACCTAGTTGTAGTTGTTTTTTTTGTTACTCGTATTACTTACTGCACATACAGTACAAAATAAAAATGTGCATACGTTAGTGGAGCAAACTAAAGCAACTGACAGCATCATCATTGGAGCTATTAATTTAACGATTTCGTTTTCTAAAATGTTGTTTTGGAGGCGAAAAAAAATCGATTATTCAATGCTTAATTACGTACGTCGCTGTAATCGTTTTATATTACAAAGACATTTCAAAGCCTGAAAGTGTTACAATATGTGATCTGGCCCAATGCGGAAAATATTACTTCTGTTAGGGAAAGTGAGGCAGGTAATTAGAACTTTTCAATTCAATACTGTTCGCAGCAATTTCGCTAATAATACGGTTAATTACGAAGTATTTTGGATCTAGATGTTCATCTCCATCCACATTGAATTAAAGTCGAATAAGTATTCACAACATCGTAGGCATGTTGATTGGGTACTGCCCTTTCAATGCTGATTTATTGAACAAAATTTTCCTTTGCAATCAAAATTCATTTCCCCATTACAATCCTTCAGTCAGGATATCAACTTAGTTTCTCACACTACTTATGTTGTGTGTGTTAATTTCATACAAAAGTGCCGGGATCTTCAGTTTAAAGATAATTCCTAACGACAGATTTTTTGTGAAACCTATCATGGTAATTTCATTTACTCTCAGTGTTTATATATGGTCGGAATATTTTGTCACGTACTGTATATAAGGCGAATAGACACAAATAAAAAAAAAATAAAGCTATGAAAGCGGCGTAGGCCCATAATCTTCTTTTTCATTTGCGTAAGTCGCTTAACTTGAAAGGTATAAGGATTTCTATGTGAATATGAAACATTTTCCGTGTAGTACGATGTAAAATTAGAAGCTTTTGTAAGTGAATACATAACTGCTGTACAATTTTGTACCTAAGTGTAGTCGATTTGAATTGGTTATAATTATGTTCCTTAAATCACAGGTTAATTTATCCTTGAACAAATTTATAACTTTTTTTTCTTATAAACTTCCAATAGTTTCCCCAGCATCAGTTTTATCAAATAAGATACGTCACTGTTTTCCCATTCAAAATTATAGCGGACTGTATGTATGTACTGTAACTGTAAGTGAATGGATACAGTTTCTCTTTGATGTGGCATATGCAATGTACTTATAAGAAATCGAATTCAAAGGAAATTATGAAAGCAACAAAGCAACTGGTTGTCTTGTTGCTAAAGGTTGCTTTAGTAATGAAAGCTTTCGACGTTTTCTCTTATACACTATACCATCAATTGTGATTTGGGTAAATTGAAATTTTTTTTTTTTGGTTTCATTAAAAGTACATTATGACTGACCACAAATCGGTAGCTTTAGTCAGGCCAATTCACCAAAAGAGAAGACATGGTAGTTTTTAATTTGATAGAGAAATTTTTTAACATTTTACAGGGCACATCATAGCATAGGAATTTAGAAATGATCTCATTCTATTCTACGTTATTGCCACTTCTACACACAACATATGTAATCGCTCATTACAACCCTTTAGTTAGGACTAAGACCTAGTTTCTCATACCATTTATGAAGCTCCAGTTTAAAGTCGATACCGAACGACAGAATTATTCATGGTAATTTAATTTACTCTTGGAGTTTTTGCTAGAAATCTGATGAGAGGAAGTCGAGGAAGAAATATTTTTTAATGTTTCTAGGTATCTGTGGCCTGCTCTAAAAACTGATAGAATAGGTTTGCTGCTGGGCTGAGATAAGGCCAGTTTGAGAATCTTTATTGGCTTCATTACTGGGCAATGCGAGATTAGATCGCTATCAAGAATCTGGCACGGATTCCAGCCGTAATATTGCAGGGTATGTTGCCCTTAATAGGTAGAGGACCCTTGTCAGGAAATCTTTGATGGTTGAACATTAAGCCTCTCCAATTGATTCATAAATAGGTTGAGCTGGTTGAGAAGTGTGTTTGTGGTCTGTTTTTTTCCTCCACTTTTCCTTCTCCTATTTCCCTATCTCCTTTACTATGCTCTCTCTCTCCTCTTGGACGTATTACAATGGATTATTGTGATCTCTGGGCATTATACTTCGCCCAATGACAAACCTAACCTAACCTAACTTCCTCAAACCTAACCTAACCTAATATTTTTTCATATTTCGTTTAGTTGAAGAAATCTGATCTGAGGTTTGAACCTCAGCCAACACACTACCTACTAGACTACGGCGACTATATATCCCGTATAAATAGAATATTTTTAAGATAGAATTTTGATGTAGAGTACCCAACAAATGGGTTTGAATGCCTATACTTTCATACTTTTTATTGCAACTTGTGCTCGTAGTTTTTTTCTCTTTTTTGGTTTATATTAGAACCTTTTAAACGTACATTGTATTGGGATGATACTTTTCGTACCTATGTATGGCTTGCCATGGTATGGTATGCGAATTAATAAGGACTTACCATGAATGGGTTTGCACATCTACTTTGTTTTTATTTTTTTTCGATGATGTATAGGTTGGTATAGCAGGATGATTATAAGAAAAGGAACAAGTGCAGCTAAAAAAGATACTTACAGACCGCATCGCTAAGCTTCAAGTGAATGTTGAATGAAAGAAGTGAAATTCACTGATGGATTGACTGACTGGTTTGGCGGACTAAATTTTACAAAAACCTTCAATGTAAATATGTAAGTGTATGTGTATGTGATGGGATGTGGTATGAATGAATGAATGAATTGAATGAATGAATTGTTTGAATATTTAACGAAGCGTAACTTTCGCGCTTTTGTTTTTCTTCATTAAAGTATGCATTCTGAAAGCGAGATGATGGTAAATTAGATGACATACTCCTTTGCATTACTTGTTCATAACAAGAATCATTTTTCTTTTTGCTTTTTGTTTTTGTTTTTTTTTTGTTGTTGCTGTTTTTGTATTTTCATTTATATTTTCATTGGTGTTACTGCTTTATCAACTTCCCTTTTTTTGTTTCCCATTGCTTTTGCAATCCAATTTAGTTTTTATTACAGTAGCTGCAGCTGAAATTATTAGATTCTCTCTTCTCTGTATCGCTTTTAGAAATTAAAATACAAACCATAAACCATAAACCATAATTCATAAGAAATTATTGTTATTGTTATTGTTATTATTGTTTGATTAAAATTCATGAACTTATTCATCCGTTTAATGATTTTAATTGATATTTAGAATGATGAATTTGAAGAGTATATGGTAGAGTATATGGTAAGAGCTTTGAACATATTTCAATTGTAATCAGTAATTAAATCAAAAGGATGTGGTTTCACGAAACAATTTCACCGATTTCACCGAAAATCATATAAATTTAAAAGGTAAATTTAGAAGGAACGTGTACTACAGAATGAATTAATGAATTCACATATTCATTTATTGTAACTGTTTAGAGAACATTTAAAACAGATAGAAAGCATACCGATTCATATTATAAGTTGAGTTGGCCATTACAACCTTTTAGTCAGGATTACGATCTAGTTTCTCACACCAGTCATGTTCTGGGCGTTAGTTTTACCCATGAGCGTTGGAACCTATAGTTTAAAGTCAACTCCGAACGACAAATTTCATGGTAATTTTTTTTTTACTCACAGAGTTTTTGCGAGAAGACTGTTGAGGGGAAGTCGCCGATGTAATATTTTTTTCATATTTCTTTTTGTTAAAGTGCTCCGAGCCACAGTTAGTACCACAGCCTAACGTCTAATAAGCTCACACACTACCTTCTAGACCATGTGTGGCGATGGGTATACTCGTTGGTAACTGAATTTGAATAATGTTTAGAAGTAATGTAATGCTGTTTTGATTTAAAAACTAAATTTTATTTTTAAAAAAATACCGCATTTAAATAAATATGGGACTCATTAGTAGTCTTGCTATTCCATTTCAGAAATTTTGAGGAAAGAACGTACCTTACTTTCGTGGACCAGTTTGTGTTTGAAATTTTGTACTTAGTGCAGTATGATCAAAATCAATCATATGAATGCATGGAATCATGAAACTATGGGTACTTGATTATGACTACATCTGTACAATGTCACGTCACATACGTCCTGAACCTGAACTTGACTGCACTCGGTTGAAAAGTTTTAATTCGTTTTCTTTATACAGCACGAAGGTTGTAACTGCCGCCTGATAGAAAAACATAAGTAAGTGAGGGTTTTGAGTCCCCATTCATCTTTAGACTCACAGTTCTTATAGAAGTAATGCGAGGAATGTCTTTCGGTATGGTCTCCCACAGGTTACGGCCTGCATGATGGATGCTATTCGATTCAGGGAAAGATACAAAGCAATACTGCTTATGCCCTTATACTTATCAATGTATAATTGGATCAATAAGAGAACTATGCTTTGTAAAATGTCTCAAATGTTGAGCTCTACACCCGCCATCACCAGCCTTGGAACCCATATAAGCAGGTTACGGCCTGTGTAATGGATGTTATTCGATTCAGTAAAAAAAAATACAAAGCAATACTGCATATGCCTTTATCCTGTCAATGTATAACTGGAGCAATCAGAGAACTATGCTTTGTAAAATGTCTCAGATCTTGAGCTCTACATCCGCCATCACCAGTCTTGGTACTCATATAAGCGTTACATTTGAATGGCCCTGAAGTTACATAAGAATTCCCATTAAAATGAACGAAATAAAGCTCGTACAGTGTTTTCTATTACCCAATAAACATCAAAATGTCCAAAATTGCCATGAGATTTGCTAGGAATTCATCTACTCTATTGGAAACCTCATGGGTGTGAGATCACATGTACGTCATTGGAATCATAAAATCAGATGTTCTTTCAAGGACTTTATAAAGAGCCATGGTTTCTTCTTAATATTGCAACGTTTTCACGCGTTGAACCAAGAGGCTTACTGTCAACAACTCAATATCCTGCTTCAATAGTAACTAAAATCTTATTTAGAGTGGAGCACAGTACGCTAATAATCTGTCTAGTAGATTAGCATAATACGTATATTTGCACACTGGTCGCCAAATGTGAGTACTGCGAAGCAAGTTAGGCTCCTCCTACGTTAGGTCATCACGCTAATAGTCTAGCGTAGTCCCTAGTCCCTAACCATTATACTATCAGGACAACCAAATATTTGGATGCATGGAATGCGATTATATAGTACATAGCATCCGACTTGTACTTGTATTTACTATACGAGATTAAAGTAAATTCAATGAAAACGTAACTAAATATTTGAATTCTTTTCCAATTTCCATCTGACTTTTAATGCTTTTAATTCAGTTGCTCATTTTAAAATTCATTTTAATTTATATTTAAAACTAACATGTTCTTACTGTAAAACAAAATTCAATTTTATAACCTTGACACATATGCAAAAACGAATTGTTGGGTTAGTGAAAAAATATTTTCCATTTTAAAGAAAAACAATTTTTAGTTATCGCGTTGCAAAAGTCGATAAATTTTTAAGTTTCGGTGTATTCCTTAATGGGAAATTAACTTTTAGTTCATATTGTTACGTTAAAAACGTTTGAAATATGAGCTCGTAGATTGCAAATAAAAATAAAAATAAATTTGTGTTCAGTTTTCAATTAAATTCTTTATTATTCGCACAATTTTGTATGCCACTGTTCACAACTGATTCTTACAACAAAAATTGCTTATTTGTTA
Source organism: Sarcophaga bullata (assembly GCA_005959815.1). Lineage (NCBI taxonomy): Eukaryota > Metazoa > Arthropoda > Insecta > Diptera > Sarcophagidae > Sarcophaga > Sarcophaga bullata. The sequence continues at coordinate 624,803 of QOCX01000058.1, forward strand.
TTTCTTTATGTTTATGTCCTCTGCGATAAACAATAACAATTACGACACAATTTTTCTGTAGATCTTTGTAACAGAGATCTTCAAACCAGGATTGGTTTACTTCACACGCTACGCGTCTTCATACAAGACTAACTGAAATTCTACTCCGACTTTGCATGCTATGCCTTGCCTTTTATATCGCGACGTAAATAGTCTGATGAATGTTCTTGAAGGCGAACGTTCGAGACTTCGCCTTCTCGAAATCACCATAAATGTAAACAACGATGTTTACATTTATTTATGCTTTCATGTTTGTTGTTTTTGTATCTTGTTTACGTTCGTCCTTACAGCGTTGTTGTTGCTTTTCGTTTACTTTATTAGTCAATCAATCAAATAAGGCCGTTGTTTTTGTTTTTGTAGCTTTTGTTTAACATTTTAATGTTAAACGATGTTACACCATTTCCATTTTCGTAACAATATTTTTAGTTATCGCCTTACTAAAATCGCTACATTTCTTCTTAATGGGAAACTAACTTTTAGTTCATATGTTAAACTGTAAATAGAACCGTGAGAGTATTAGGATCAATTAAAATAAGGGGGAACAATGGAGGACCTTTAGGGTTTAAATGATGTCAATACTTTGGGACCTTTCTGCACTTTCAAAAAATACCATTTTATGAATATCTTTGTGAGATTTTATTTTAGGAGTCGAATTTTTATCCTCCAAAACATATTTTCCGATATAAAAACAAGAAATAGACGTATGGGCGAATAGAGCGCCGCTACTAATTGCTACGAAATTTCTGAACTCAAGGACTTTCGCTATATTTTGTATTTTTTGTTACTTTATCAGCAAATTAAATGAGTCCGTGGAAGTAATCATACCTTACATACGAGTACATACATAATTCGCCATTACAATCCTTCAGTCAGGATGCCGAACTAGCTTATCACAACACTTATGATGTGTGCGTTAATTTTATATATGAGTAGCGGGATGTACAGCTTAAATTCGATTTCGTACAACAGATTTTTAAGAAATTTTTCATAGAAATTTCTTTACTCTGCCAATTTTAGCAGAAATATGCTGAAAGGAAGTCATCGAAAAATTTTTTTTCATATTTTCATTGTTCGAGATATGTGACCTGAGGCTTAAAACGAGGCTTTATGTCTAATAGCCAACACACTACCTACTAGCCTACGAGACTACGGTAAATGTACGCCTTTAAGAAATAATTCCGAGTGTTAAAGAAAAAATATTTTATTTTGAAAGTTAATTGCAATGAAAAAATTATTTCCCTTCGCCAATAATTTCCCATAAAAATAAAATAGTTTAACGACTATGTTACCGAAATTCTTTGACATATGCATTGAAAACCCAAAGGGAGTCAAAATAAATATTTAAAAACAATAGAATTTTAACATCTTGTTTAGCAGCATGTTGTACAACTGGTCTCGGTGTTGCCCACTGCAAGGTGCCATTTCTAGTAAATGGTTTTAACATAAATTAAAATAAAAAAAAAACAACTTTTCTTCTTATGCCGTTATACGAGAAAGAAATAATAAGAAACTGTAAAAAACACGACAATAGAAATAGAATTTGTAAAATATTTATCATCATGTATTCTTTTTGTGCTTGTATTTGGTTTCCACTTTGGGAAAATTCGTATTTTATGTGACTCTCAAACAAAACCGTATGTGAAGGTGTCACCGAAAATATTGGAATAGAAAATATTATAGAAAAAAAAAAAATAAAAGAAAAAAGATAAAAAGAAAATAACGAATAAAATAAAGTGTTATTTTATCACGTAAATCCCATTAGGTGTTGTACTTCTACATTTTAAATTCGAATGGCCCTTTGTGTGTACCATACGATAGGATGTTCGCACATCTCTGGCAGAGGACAGAATCGAAAACAATTCGAAATGATAGCGAAATCGAATTTTGTTGTTTTAAAGCGTATTGTTGTTGTTTGTTTTTTGTTGTTGTTTGTTTTTTTGTCTGTTTTTGATACAATGTTTGGAACAGGAAGGTGTTTAACGGTATTCTGTTGAAAATAACAACACAATAATAAACGAGCCAACCAGGGCAAAAGAGCCAACTGACAATTGACCGCAACATAATGTCGATAATACCCATGTACATCAAGTAGTATATGAAATCCATGTGCACACACACATGCACACAAAAGAAACCCCATTAACACTTTGTGTTGGAATATCCTGTTTAGGTATAGGGATGGTTGTGTTGTTATATTTGTATTCGTATCTGCTATCTGTTGTTGTATCAGAGCATCAGAGTAGGTGTTATTTATTTATAAACACTGATCCTTAGCACGTACGTTTGTTTGTATGCATGTATGTTCTGTGTATGTGTGTATGTGTTTGAGCGTGAGTATAAAAACAAGGATATCAGTGTAACATGACCCCAAAGGATTGAAATTCGATACAATAACTTGTCTAAAGCCAATAAATTTTCGTTTGAGAAAAATAATAAGGCAGAGACAACCAGCCACAGAGAGAGAGAGACGGCATAACAAGAAAAATAAAAATTATTTCTAAGAAAGGATTTCAACTAAAATAAATACCCAACACGTTTACAACTAACATTTATAACTATAACAACAATTTTGGGGCATTGCATGTTATGTCCTCAGTTCCTTTGGCGAAATAATGATTGTTTTTGTTAGGTTTCATTGTGTCATCCATAGATTTCCTTCCTTCCTTCATTCATTCTTTCCTACACGTACTCGTACATATTATTTATACAGTGGCAGACAAAAAAGCAATGAATTTTTATAATTTTTTTGGATTGTTTTAAGTCGAAAAACGATACTAAAAAACAGAAAAAAATATTTTAAGGCGATATCTTCTATTCTATTTTTGAGAACGAACGCTCTACGTAAGATTGGAGTAAATGAACAAAGGGATAGATCAAGCTGAATAGTGGTACAAAACTCGCACTCTGCTATCAAGGATAATACTGTCCCAGTGAGAACATTTAATACCCGGTCTTGGTTGCAATCGAAATCTGTTTTTAAGACTTAAAACTCTTTCAGCATAAGTTCATAAGGAAATTGCACATCGTATTCTGTGCGACTGTCCAGCTCTAAGGAAACGTTGTCAAAGATATTTAGAAATTTTATTAGGATAACGTTGTCAAACATTTCGGCCTTCAAAAATAATGGCCTATGAAACTTTTATTTGAGGTGGTCAAAGAATATCTGCCATTTACTTTATAAGATTATTTCGATTTAAATGTTGTTCACGGTTCCGTATTCTACAACTTTTGCATACTTTTTCCATCTTTCAAGCGTATACCTCATCTATATCGTAATGCTACATTTAAGGACTAAAATTTTATCAGTCTGTGCAAGAAAGCAGGATAGCCCCTGAGTTGACCGATTTCTTCAATGAGTTCGATGGATATTGCTCAGTACGGGAACTGCGCTTACTCGTGGCATCACCACGGACTGCTCTGAGTGATCAAGTGAATTTTGGCATCATAGCTACCACTTTAACCTAATCTAACCTAACCTAACCCTAGAGAATTTACAGATTTTCACAAGAAAATAGTTTACAGGGATTAAATCACATGGTCTTGGTGCCCAATATAGTACATACACATACCTGTATAATAGGTCATTACAAGCATTCAGTCAGGATTACTACCTAGCTTCTCCCACCATTTTTATTGTGTGTGTTAATTTTATACATGAGTGGTGGGACTCATAGTTTAAAGTCAAACTTTTTATTGCAATTTATTGACACTCCGATTTTTACTAAAAATCTTCTGAGAGAGAGTTGTCGAAGAAATATTTTTTCATATTTCGTTCTGTTCGAGATGTCTAGGCTGGGGTTAGAATCGAGTCCCCATGTCTAATAAGACAGCACTCTACCTACTAGACACCCAATATACTGTGAGACAATATATTCATTGCAATATATTCATTGAACAGCGTGTCATGTGATAAAAAAAATAACCCATCTCAACCATGATGATAAGCTCATGGAAATTCAGCGTAGACTGCTGCAGCACATCATATTTTTTAAAAGTTTACCTTGTTGATGATTACTACAAGGTTGCTACAAGGAAAGTTTTATAAAACAAAACAATACCACGTTCGCGATACTTTGTTCCCTATCATAAAACGCTCGAGTCCTTGCGATTGTGATTGCATCGCATTGATTTCGTCTTTTGGTGACTTTTTTCATCTCGTTTTTAGAGTTTTTGGTCATTTAGTGTTGGCTTGGCTATTGTAAATTGTAAATTTTCCTTCTTCTTTCTTTTCATTCAGTTGGGTATTGTTGCATTTTTCTTCTATGTTCTCTTTTCAGGTTTTCATATTTTTTTTTTGTTTTTTTTTATTAATTCGCTTAAGTTGTTGAGATTTTTTTGTTGTCACTCTTATCATGGTCATAAATCTTTGCCAGACATTGTTTTTGGTTGTAAGCGTTTATCATATCTCTTTTCATGAAAAATTAGTCTCCTCCATAAGCTAAAAAGCTATGTTAGAACCTAGGATACTATTTGGCTACTCGGAGAAGAAAGAAAAAAAGGTAATTGCTTTTATAAGAAATGATTTTTTTTTGAGTTTTTCTTGGGCAATAGTTTTTTTCACTTTACATTACTATGGCTTCAGTTTATTCTGAAAATTTCTGAAACCTGTTTAAAGCGATGAAAAAGAATTGAGAGAAGACCATGGCATCTCATGTCATTATTACAAATGAAAAATTTCCGTTCAATTAGAAGACATGTGCACAAAATTATTTATTTGACTACGTTGTTGGATATTAAGAGCGATGCGGAGTACTAAACTGTGGTAATAGATAAAGAAATCACCGTAGACGTGAGACCACGGATCAAACCCTAGGCCAGAAATTTCGAACACAACGAAATATGAAAAATTATTTCTTCGGAGACTTTATCTCAGCAGATTTCGGACAAAATCTCTGAGAGTAATTATAATTGCAATGAAAAGTTTTTAAAAATTCAGCCACTCGGAGTCAACTTTAAACTGTAGTTCCTTAACGTAACAGTTCCTAAACATAAGCTTTTAAACATAAAGTGTTTTAACATATGTTGTAACATATCAAAAGACAGTAATTAACTTAAATTCTATCAAGTTGACCGCCGTGTAAAAAGTGAATATGATTTCTTCTGTATGTTAGAATCAAGTTAATCAAGCCTTACGATATAACATACTGCTGAGAGATGTAGTCGCCGTAGTCTAGTAGGTAGTGTGTTGGCTTATTAGACGAAAGGCCAGGGTTCGAATCCCCGGTCAGACATCAAAAACGAAATATGAAAAAATATTTCTTCGGCGGCTTTCTCTTAGCGGATTTCTGGCAAAAACTCTGAGAGTAAATAAAATTGCCATGAAAAGTTTCTCAAAAATCTGTCGTTCGAAGTCGACTTTAAACTGTAGGTCTCGCCACTCACGTATAAAATTAACACGCACAACATAAGTGATGTGAGAAGCTAGGCCGTAATCCTGACTGAAGGGTTGTAATGGCCAATTATGTATGAGAGATTTACAAGTGAATACCGTGTCCCTTTCTCAAGGACAACCACACAATGGTACAATTTTTACTAACAGATTTCGAACCAAAGCACAAAAGGGCTTGGCGAAAATGTATTCCATTAGATTCAGAATTAATTCATAGATTCAATTGCCACAATACTAAGTGAATCTCCAACCCTATGTATTTACCCGTGTAATATCACCCTCTTGTTAATCGCCTTTTAAACACGTTCTTTAATTTTCATTTCGTTTCGTTAATTGCCATTTAAATATCTTTATTGCCGTATGTCATTTAAATAAATTGGTTTTTAATACGTTTTAAGCATAAATATTGCAATTAAACGGTATGCCGTTTAAAAACTTTACCTTTTTTAAACATCAAATCGTCCAGCTCATGTTTCATATGCCTAAGGCAAGTAGACAACAACAGTAAAATCCCGAAAATGTTGAAGATTAAATAACACATAAAAAAATAAACAGAGAGAGAGAGAGAGAGAGAGAGAGAGAGAGATAGAGGAAAACGAACAACTTTTTAAGATGAAAATTTAACGCTTAATTAAAATTCAAACTCTGTTTCCGTATCACATGTCCTCTTTTACACTTTGAGTACGTGTTTCAAACCGACACACAGGTACAGATTTCATTGTGTTGAAAGCATAAAAAGTTGCAAAAACTTTTGGGCAATTTTTTAGTGGCTATAAAGAATTTTAAATACCGTATACCAACATAAAATATTTGTCTATACGACTGTCAAAGACAAAGAAACACAAAACAAACCAAATCCATACAAATTATGGTTGATTAGGTTGTTGTTATTCAGCAAAGGAGCGGAATAATTCCCTCCCCTTCCTTCAGTCCGGATGACGACCTAGCTTCTCGCATCACTTAATTTTCTATATGAGTAGCGGAATCTACAGTTTAAAGTCGATTTCGAATAACGAATTTTTTCGGCAGCAATTTTTCATGACAATTTTATTCACTTTCAGGATTTTTGCCAGAAATCTGTTGAGAGGAAGTCGCTGAAGAAATATTTTTTCATATTTCGTTTTGTTGAAGATGTTTGAACCAAAGGCCTCATGCGATTTCGCATTAAATCCAATTCAAAGAGAACGACATCATCATCATAATTTTCTTTATCATTCTAGGACCTGCTCTAGCGAACCCATTGCGTACTTTTCCAAAAAAAAAAAAACACGGTCAATGAAAATCAAACAAAGCAAGGAAGTCATTAATTAAATGCACAATTTACTGAAGACATTGTTATCGACAATCAAATAATTATCGATAATTAATAATATCGAATCCTAGAGGCGTTCTATCTTCCATAAAATCAATAATTTCTTATGTTATGCAAGCGAAAACAATCGAAAATCTAATAGAATTGAAAGTTATTGCTGTTACATGCCGCAGATGAAGAAGTCTTATTGAGGTTCTATGTCCACGAAGTGGTAGATTGAAAGCCTGCTCAAGCAAGTCTTATTATTATTATTATTAATCGATTACTGATATCACATTCGAATTCTTGCCCTGAGTTTGATTCGATAATCAATTACTAAAACCAAACGAATCCATTTTTATACAATCAAAATGAATTTTCCTTCAAAGGACCTTCAATATTCTGTCGTTTCCTTAATTTGTTGACACATTCCATTATGAACTGAGTAGATCGTTCCATTCCATATAAGATTCTAAGTACAATGATACACTAAACGACAACAATATTGCTTGTGCTAACGATATTGTTGCTGTGCTGCTGCTTTTTTTTTCTATGAGTGTGTGTGTGTGTGTTTTTTTTTTGTTCCTTTATGCTGAAACTGAGGTAACAAGAAAGTTGCTTGCCACAAATCTTTGTTAAGCGCTACCTTGCTTTTGTTTGTGAAAATATTTGTCTTCGTTTTTTATTTTTATTTTTTATTTTTTTTTTGCTTCTTTTCCAATTTTCATATTGTTATTGTTGTTGTTGTTGTTATTGTTGTTAGAAATTTTTGCTCATTGCTTTTTATGTTTTTGTTATTTTGCAACTTGGCTTAACATCACTTAACCCCAATTCACAATTTAATCTTTTAACGGTGTTTCTTCTTCTTCTTCTTCTTCTTTTACAGTTTCTTTCATGGACTTTATAAACGAACAGAGTTATGGCTTCATTTTATTGTCTTATTTTGGTTTGGTGATCCTTTTTTGTCTTTTCTCTTCTGCTCTGTGTGTATGGAAAGTATGTTTGCCTAAGAACGTGGTGGAATGGGGGTAGAGGGTGTTTGTGTTGGTGTTGTTTTGTCATGTACTTAATTTTTTAACGCTGTTTAGAAAAATACAATACAAGGAAGATCATAAAAGAATTTCATTTTCACACGAATTGTGTGAAAAAACACAAAAACAAACAGGTGGAAAGAAACGTAGCAATGGCCCAGAATATAAAAATATTTTTTTTTTAATATTTCTCCCCGAACTGTAATTTATTTGTTCATCAAGTTGAATTTTGGTGAAAGAAAAAAAAAAGAAACAAAAACAAGACACTTTAAAAGATTTGATTTGATATGCACTGTTCTCTGGTTAACAACAATGACAATAACAATGCGAATTGACTTAATGATATGGGAATATATGCACACACATGCTCATAATATAAAACATAAATGTTGTGTGATATATGTATTGTCAAAAACATAAAATATTTTCCAAAATCTTAAAAGCTTTTCCTATATATTATAAGCCATCAATTTTTTTTTTTTTTTTTTTTTTTTTTTTTTTTTTTTTTAAATAATAATAGAAGAAGAACACTTAAGCGTAGTGGTGGACTCTATATGTACATCGTAACATGGAAATGTCTACGCCATCAAAAGTTATGCTCAATTCAAGTGGAACAGAACATACAGAGACGTTAAAATACTTTCTGATCGTTACTCTCCCATCGGACCAATCCATTCCTAAAAGGTTGACTTGAGGTTATAATGGAAGTTGTGGTAGTGGGTAGGCAAATGCGTCTGCAAGGAAGCTGTAGCTTATGCGTAGCTGATAAGGCCAGAACCTTTATGTGGAGTAGAAAGGAAGGTTTGGAGTGGTAACGTAGACGAAAGAAAGGATGTAGAAGATTTTGTCGGGATTAGAATAGAAGTTGTGGTAATAAATTTGCTAAAGAGACCATAACCCTTTCGGTGAAATAGAGAAGAGGATTTGCAAGGTATACCCAGCGAAAGGAAGGATGTAGAGAGGCAAATACTTTCCTTAAGACAAAAGAGTTTGCTTGTATAATTACATTGAGTAGTAAGATAATCACCCGCTTAACTGGATAACTGAAAAATCCTGATTACACCACAATAATATTGCAAACGAAATGAGTTAAGTGTAGCAGCATATATCCACGTATCATCAATGGCTGCGAGATGATAATTGAAGCAATAACAAGATAAACATAACAGTATAGATATGACAGATAATGACAGATAAATTAAGGGATTACACATTAAATGAGCTACTTAAACTTCATAAACGTATGAATGAATGTCGTTTGCATTCCAAACACAGATATTCAGTCATAAATTCACTATCAATTGATGTGAATGATATAAATACATACATACATACGAGTACATACGAATAAATGATTGAATGAATGAATGAATTTATGTATTGGGAGAAAATCCTTACGTATACACAAATGGCCAATAATACAGCACAGAAATAAAATCTACAGACATAAATATTGACAATAATAAATTATTATGAAATGAAGTGTCATCTTGACAAGATACAATGAAAAAAAATATTGTGGCGCATATGGTATGTTATACAGGTTGTCAGAGAAATAAATACTGTACTGTATACAGTTGGTTATGGAGTATGAAAAAGTATATTTGTTCGAGCAAAAAAATATATACAGTATTATACATACATACGTATGTATGTATGTACGTACATGCTTTATATAATACTCTTAAACTTTTTCCCATAGCCCTCGCAAAAATAAAATCAACAGGTTTTTAACTGTTTCCGGCATTTTGTCTTTACGGTCTGCATCAATTGCAATTGCGTTCAGTTTCAGATCTTTTATTTAAATTGCCAAAGAAAAAAATTGTTTTTATTTATCAGCATATTATTTCGTAACATAAAAAATGTTTAACATACGTACGTATGAATATGGTAATTGAATTAGGTACGCTCGTAAGCCCATGGCAATTTAGTTAAGTCTCAGAGTTTTTTTTTTTTTGTCAGAAATCTGCCGTTAGGAAGTCACCGAAGAATTATTTTTTCATATTTCGTTTCGTTCGTGATGTCTATCCAGAGGTCTTACCTGAATTATGCAATACTTTTGCTTAAGGAACAGGTTAAAACCTTATCCTAGCCATGTCGTGTTAGTTTAGGTTTTAAGTACTTAAATGTACTAGTCCGAACGAGTTTTGGAGAGCTAATCAAAGTTTTAAATGCCATCCATTCCCATGCTTCGGCTGGTGTAAATTTGGCTGCAGTTATGTCATCCTCCAACCAGTTTCCTAGGTGCCAAAAGGCATGCAGAAAGATATTGTTCTTCTGAGGCTCAAAAATCCATTCGCAGACACCATGGATATTTTTTTATTAAAACGAGGAAGAGAAATCATGTACTTTTGTTTTGCAATAACTCACTGATGATATAAATTAAATAGGGCTTCGTGCGGAGTTAATTCATATTTTCCCCTTTCTATATGAATTTTCCAGGGGCAGTTTAAGCGGGTTGTATTGCGATGTAAATCTATTCGCATCAAAATCTGTGTTTGCTGTACATAATGAAAGGTCATCAAGGTTACAAAACAGAACGATTCAAGTTTCTTACAATTTTTCTACTCTCAGAGACGAATTTATAACAGCTGTCCGTGCAATTAGTTGTCGTTTACCATTCTACCATTGACGACCATTGTCAGGCGTGGCGTTACATGCCACCTACCTCATACCGCATTATTCAAGGGCATGCTCATCTCACGTGGAAGTAATGTGAACTAATTACCGAGATTGTGCGATTTCATTACGTTCGAAGTTTTTCTTGTGAGGTTTTCTTAGGCCGCAGGTGTTGCGAATAAAGCACAAACTACAATGATCCTTAAAGCTAACATAACCCATGCCATCCGCTTAAAGAAAACCTTCTGTACATAAGTATTATTTGGAAATACTCTGCAAAATTTAATGTAAAGTTGTAAACGGCATCGAAAGTCTTCTCTAGCAAATACTTCTAATTAAAGACTGCATCTTACCAAACTTATCAACGTACAAACCATAAGGACAGCTACTTACATTATTCTGCTGCCATTAATTTTAAAATAGTGTTGCAAAACGAAAAACATATTGCTGTAGAGTAAAATGGCTGGCTGATAAAGGCCAATTTTTCTGAATGGGTATCGTATGCTGTCGTTTTATTTATTTTCACATAATTTTCTACTTTAAAGCTATTCTTTGAATTTTAAACACTTACACTGTTCGCTAGACGAAATTACAACCATAAATAAAGTTTATTTTGTCTTTAGCATGACTTATGAACACAAATTAAACGTCAAATCAGGCTATTGGTAGGGGGCAATGATGGCATTTCATTTTGTTCATGGCCACTCTACTTCATTGTTCTTACATTTCTTCCATTACGCCATGATGCTGGGAGTAGAAAGATGTTCAGGAAAGATTTTAAAAGGAGCATAAAACAAAAAACTGGTCAATGCCATGAGAAAATGAGAGTATGAGAGTGTGTATCTGGGTTTTTTTTTTATGTTTTACTCGTATAATAAGAATACGCCAAGCACTGAACGTAAAATGCAGTTTCGTCAAACTTATGGTTCCTGGCTAAAGGATCTTCTGTTTTTAGTTTGTTTTTGCATTGGTATTCTTTACTTTTTGGGAATCATAAATTTTATTTACTGATTGCAGTTTATTTTTAGTGGCCATTGCCATCATTATGAATATCAAATGCTTTTTTACGCCATCAGCTTATGTTATAAAAATTTTAGCACAGGCATTCGCTTCCGTTTTAAGTGTTTAAAGAAGTTGTGAAATACTATACGGTTTTCGTTTTAATAGCTTCTTTAGATAGTTTGTTGGCCATTTGAGCATTGCATTGCAGTTGAGGAGCAAAAGTGCATCTAATTTTATCATGATTTAGATCGGCTGTAAATATTGATTTAAAAAAAAATAAAAAAAAATCTCTGGAATTTATTCCTTTTCTCGAACAAATGTTCACAATTTTATTTTATATTTACGACCATACGACCGATGGCAACTACTCGTGCAGTATACTATGTGTTTCGGAACTAGGAAAATAAGTCATAGAGGAAACGAAAGCAGTGCTTGTGAACATTCCATTACAATCTATTTATTTCTCCAGAAATTGTATTGCACCAAGGAAGAGAGCAATTAAGAAACAAAAACAACTCGGACATTAACCATAAGCAAATGTACTGTAAGATAAATGCAAGTATTACGTACCAATATCCGATTGTCGGAAGACAATTTTTAGTAATATCAACAAAACAGTAAAAAGCGATTAGCCAGACCACGAATAGCTGCGATCTATGAAAGGCCAAATAATACTCCAAGTATGCAATTTTCAATAACAAGTCACTTTGGTCCACTAGACGACATTTCGTTGAGGTATCGATAAAACTTACTTCGGAACAGTCTTTCCGTATCCCTGAAGAAAGAAACTGAAGGATTTAAAAAAATCGATAAAACCGATAACTGAATGAATGTAGTTAGTTATCGCACTTCCGCCTAATTCATATGCGAGGTTGATTAGTTTCTAAACAACCTATGAGACATTGTCATGATACTTGTTCCACGTTTGGTATGGAGTATAGAAAGAAGCTCAGATGAAATGAGTTTAGCAGAGCTAATCGAAGTCTTAAACGCCATCCAGTCCCATGCTTCGGCTGGTGCAAAGTTGGCTGTGGTTAAGTCAGCCTCCAACCAGTTTCCAAGGTGCCAAAAGACATGCAGAGAGACATTGTTTCCCTGAGGTTCAAAAATCCATACGCAGACACATGGATATTTTTTTTATTAAAACGAGGAAGAGAAATCCTGTACTTTTGATTTGGAATAAACTCACTGATGATATAAATTAAATAGGGCTTTACGATATAACAATAGGCACTCGAATATTTTTTCTAAAAGTTTGAAGTTGTATTAACATCTCTGCAGATGATATTTCGGTATTGTCACGTGTTAGAATTAACGCGATCATGTTTGCCAATCTGTATCTCGGAGATAGATTGAACGTCATATAAGTGCAAATGAAGTCTCCATAGTCTAGTAGGTAGGTAGTGTGTTGGTTTATTAGATGTGAGGCCACGGTTAAAACACCAAGTCAGACATCTCCATTAAGACATAAAATATGAAAAAATATTTCTACAGCGACTTTCTCTCAGTAGATTTCTGGCAGAAAACTCTGAGAGTAGAAAACTTCTCAAAAATCTGTCATTCGGAATTGACTTTAATTTGAAGGTGTCTCCACTTATGAATAAAACTAACACACACAACATAAGTAGTGTGAAAAGCTAGCTAGTTAGCTGACTAAGGCCGACAAAAATCATCTGCCGAACCCTCCACTTGGGTGTCGGCTAGTAATGTTGTTTGCCCGATGGGGTGTCCATCAGCCAAGGTGGGAATCTTTCAATCATGGACCTAAAGGTCTTTTGAAGAAAGGACTCCCACCATAGGATAGAGACATGGGCTGGACTAAGGTGTTACACGACCCGTGCCGATAGTCAGCCTGGCTGGGAGCCCATCAAAAATAGCCCAGGCGCTAACGGAGTATCCTGGATACCTGGCGACCTCCAGGATTAATAAGCCTTGCCTGGGCAGCGCGAATCCATAGCTGACTAAGGGTTTGTAATGATCAGTCATGTATGTATGTATGTATGTAAATCGTACAATTTTGAAATTATGGTTTAAATGTAACAGGGCTCGTCTTAGGATAAAAAGAAAATAGAAAATAGTGGCTGACGATACATGATCGTCATCCATCGCGAAAACGCATGGGAACTCTGTGAACGACTGCGGACCAATAAGTAATTGCCATATTTACATGACATTAGCTGTTGTAATATACTAAGTGACTGCTGTGTTGTAAACGTGTGACTTTTTGAAAATTTTACTGCAGTGAAGCTTCTGCGTAAAACACAAGAACCTTTGGTGGGAATCGAACTTACAACCTTCACCCAGAAGAACATAAAGTCGATTTTATTGCAGCCTATTAAACAACAGTAAACGTTTGAACATCAGTTAGCATCTTAATACTTTATAAAGAACGATTGACAATATTTCTGTTTTATTTTGTTTAATATTTTCACACCTTTCGTCCGACAGTTGCAAATTTCTTGGCGTAATACTGGAGTATAATATCGTAAGCAAGTGTTCGAAGCAACTATATATAGTTACCTAATAGTACAGGTAAGATTTCCTTGCACTTCTTTATTCAACTACAATATATGAGAAACTGCCATTTCAGTTTCAGTTCAGGACAGTCGACTGAAAGTCTCCTTTCACAGCTTCACAATTAGAGTTTAGGGTTCTTTTCTCAGTACCATACTTTCCAGTGAAACTAATTATCAAAATAAAAAGAGACCTTCCTGTACTGGACTGCATGACATTTATTATAATCTGTATTGCGGACACAAAATTGGTGCCCAGCCTCAGCATAAAGTTTGGTCAGTTGCTGTTAAGGTTTATAAAGCAGAAACGCTCAGAGTTCATTCATATTTTTAATATTCCTATAACATAAACACTAGATTGTATGTATGTGAAGACAGTTCGGTCAATGTGTATGTGTGTGTGTAACAAGCAGACAACATTGAATTCCTGTTGTTTGGTGTTGGTGTGCTTGTCCATCCTTCATCGTGTAATCTTGTTTGTTGCGGAGCATGAATGAACGTTAAACTTATTGCCTGAATGACTTTACTTTGTTGAAGAGTTTATATTTTCGTTCGTTTTTTTTTTCTGTTCTTTTCTTTTCGAAAACATGTTAAATTTTTTTCTTTTTTTTGTTGTTGTTTTTGTTCGTTTTTCAAGTTTCTGTGTATTGTATTTGTTATTATTGCTTCCCTATCCGCTGCTGTTACTGCCGTCAGTCCATGACGTTTATAGATTTTTTCGCCTCCAGAGGGAGTCCTGAACATAATTCAGTGAAAGAACTTTTTTTTCTGTTACCGTTGTTGTATTTTTTTTTGGTTTTTTTTTGTTTAAAACAATTTCTGTTAATTTTTTTTTTTTGATTTTTTTTTTGTAGTTCGTTCGTAACAACTCGCTGCTTGAAGTATTATTAAAGGACAATATTTGCTCAAAGTATAAATTGGCGCATAAAAACAAACGACGAACTACTACTGGATGAAAATTAAAAAATAAAACTTTCAAAATTATACCCTTTGGTCATCTTTGTGTGTGTAAAAACAAAAAAAAAGATGAGAAAAATAAAGTCAACGTTAAACAAAAGCAGGGGCCAGCCAGCCAGCCAACCAGCCAGCTAGCTAAAGCAGGGAACAACTCTGTAATAGAATGTTGGAGGGATATTGCATTCGACCTTTTATTTCTTCCTCTTTTTCTTTTTCTTTTCTCATCCAAACTATTTGATAGGGTAGAAGTTAAGAGATTTTGTAATTCTGTTTTC